>CAUYQV010161334.1:0-38659 GCA_963574575.1 Galagoides demidoff
GAGGGCGCCTGTGGTCCCAGCTACTTGGGAGGCGGAGGCAGGAGACTCGCTTGAGCCCAGGAGTTGGAGGTTGCTATGAGCTGTGATGCCATGGCACTCTACCCAGGGGGATAGCTTGAGGCTCCGTCTCAAAAAAAAAAACCCTGCTGGTAACTCCTTGGCTAAATTGTGATTAATATATGGAGAGTCACTAGTGTAGCTTCAGTTGGATAAATTCAGGGTATTGGTCTTTCAATGAACAAAATATGTGGATAATTATATTCTTCACTAGACATACATTCATAATGTATGATAAACAGAAAAATGACTATTATTTGAAAAAAATTGTTATAGACTTTATTCTTGAAAAGATTGATTGAAATGCCCATTCATATGTATTATTTTTCTTGCATATTTTGTTTAAATTGAAAGATACTAGATTTATGTTAAATTTCTTTTCTGTGAGAAGCTAGTTGTCTTTATGATTAATGAGCTGAATAGAAAGAGATTGCATGAACAGTTTTATAAACCTGCTGAATTTAGAACAATAGTTAATGAAAGGTCCACTGTATAATTCTTACATTTGTATGTATTGGGGTGTAATTAGCATCATCCATCCATCTATTTATCTATTTAACTATCTATCTATCTATCATCTGAATGAAATACGTTATTTTGAACTATCAAGATAGCAAGACTCAAGAAATCTGCCAGAAAAGGGTAGCAGAAGTGTAATGAGCATTCACCTGTTGCTCTCCCTTGTATACTTTGTAAAAGGACACTTAGCAGGTACAAAGGCAGATTGTCTAACTGGAGCCTTCTATGATGATGTTTATTTGCTTTGTTATTAATAGTATCGTCTAAGTTTGTTCCTGACCTCCTTATAACTAAGTTTCTGAAACAGGTTATTAAAAGATTATGGAAGTTGTTATACTGTGAAATAAGCTAAAATTCAGTGAATTTTGTACAGCACAGACCTCAACTGTTAAAGACCTGATCACCTCAATTTACTTGATAATTTGTTCTTTTGTCTCACCTAGTCAGTGCATTGGATTTGCTAGTTGTATTAGTGAGGCCATAGGCTTTTATTAAAAATAGGGCTATTATGAATGAAAATAACAACATCAATTGCTGGCAAGCCTTAAAGCTAATAAAAATAAGTATAATTGAAGGAGGTGCAGAATTTGGTAATCCCTCTTAATAATGAGATCTTTAAACTCTTTGACTGAATATTTCCACTTCCAGAAAATTATATGTATGATATATATACAAATATTTATTATACTATAATATATATAGCAAAAAAGAAGTGAGAACATAAATTTTTATCAGTAGTAGGTAGGAATTATGTTCTACATATATAGTAGGATAATGAAGTAGTAAAAAGGAATGAAGTAGATCTTTAAATACTGAGATGGATAGGAAACTGTATAATAAGCAAAAAAAAGGTGAGTATATATATATTATGACTCCATTTGTGTAAAATTAATATTAATATTAGTGTTGATATTATACTGGTTTTAGTTTAATAATGATAATTAGTAATGATTAGTATTAACAATTCTATTAGTAATTAATAGTATAATATGTAGATTTTAGTATATTATAGTTGTAAATCTACTAGTGTTTGTAAACAAACCAAAACTACAATTGGGTAATATTCACCTACCTTCAATGGTGGATATCTTTGGACACAATGAGCTTCTGAACTTTATACTCCATGTTCCATATTTTTGTATGATTGAAATGTACACAATATACTCATGGTACTCTTTTAATACCAGCAAAATAAAACACCATCAAATTAATTACATACATGTGTGTCTGAGTGTGTGTTTCCATGTGCTTTCTGTTCTTCCCTCCTTGCAAAGATAATTTTAGTTCAATAATTTTTTTGGCATTTATTACCACCATTTTGATTAATCCAGGGTAAAAATATGCATTTTAGTTTTTTTCCCTAATAATAGGGAATAACCTTCATTGCTTCATTTCAGTTATTTATAGCTAACCCCATTTTGAAAACTAGTACCAAACAGCAAACACAAAATTGATCATATCTAAAGGTATAGTTTGTTCAAGTAGTACCACGCCAAGTGGGAAAATACTTTGTGCCACTAGGGATTTGATAAACCATGTTTTTGGTAATGTAAAATTATAACCTCAATCATGAGTCATTAGTATTGATGTGTGTTTTATTTTGTATTTTTGGTTACAAAGTTCAAGGAACCTAGTCTTCACGGATTCTGGTTTGTTAAAGCAGGTACCCAGGCCAGTATCTCTCTCTCTTTTTTTTTTCCTAGTTTTTGGCTGGGGCTGGATTTGAACCCACCACCTCAGGTATATGGGGCTGGCACCCTACTCCTTGAGCTATAGGCGCCGCCTAGTATCTCATTTTCATTAGAGGTTTTTTTTTTTCCTCTTCACTGAAGTATCAGGAAGGCTATCCCATTCTGGCAAAACTATAGCATTTTCTTAAGAAGAATATATTGTTTGTATTTGCCGTTAGGAAGAACAAGAAAAGTGACCTAAACACTGGAGACAGCCAGTCTGGATTTGAAATTTACCTTGGTCGCCGACAAGCAGTGATAATTTCTGCAAATTCATCTCTCCAGTTCTTGGCTTCCTCACATGGAAAAAATGACAATGGGAATTGTCCTTACCTTGTGACTATATAAATAGTAGGACATTCACATGTAAAATACTTAGAATAGTGGCTGACACATAGGAGTGCTCATTAATGTTATTATAGTTGTGTAAGATTATATATATGCAAGTATATATAACTATATCTATATCCATATTGTTATTTATATAGAGAGAGTATTTTCTGGTGGCCTTGGCCTATGATCCTAGCACTCTGGAAGGCTCAGGTGGGAAGATTCCTTGAGGCCAGGAGTTTGATTGAGACCAGTGTGAGCAAGAGTAAGACCCAGTCTCTACAAAAAATGGAAAAATTAAGCAGGGCATGGTGATGTCTGCCTGGTTACTTGGGAGGCTGAGGGAGGAGGACCGTTGGAGCTCCAGAATTTGAGGTTGCAATGAGCTATGATAACACCAGTGCTCAAACTACAGCAACAACAACAACTATATATATATGTATATCTATATAGACATATGCACACATATTTACTGAGTATTTTCTAAATACTAGATACTAGACTATTCTATAAATGGATATATAGACATAAATAGAAAAATATGTAAATCTCCTCTAGAATTAATATTTTATGATTGCATTATTATTATTTATTAAGAGATGTGGAAAGGTATTATGTAATACCCTTTTAAAAGGCTACAACAAAAACCACAGTAAGCAGAATAAAAATCAAGAGGAATGAAAAAAGAGAGGGAAAAAAATCTCTCTCTGGAGTCAGGAGATCATCTGAAGCTTGAAGAGCAACAAAGGAAGAAGAAAAGCAACAATTTAGCAGGAGGAATGGAGATACTTGGAAAAAATTACAGAGGACAAAGGACTATGACTTCAGAACTGCTGAGAGGGACAGATTAAAACACACATCCAGACACCTATGATTTGTGAGATACTCTGGACTTCCCTTGTTATAAGAAATTTTTAAGAATATCATGTTTTTATAAGTCTATTTATAGTGCAGCAATGGTAATAAAGAAATGTGGAATTACTGGTAGGTTTAAAGACTATATTTAAAATAAAAAATAACTAACTATACTGAAGCATATAGTACATTATTGTCAAGCTAGTAACATAAAACTGAAAGTCAATAAGTTGGAGTTGATAATGTAAATCATTTGTCACTGAATCCTGTTCATGTTAAGTTTCTGAAATGAAAAGTGAAACCAAAAAAAAGTTTCTGAAACAAAAATGAAACTAAAACCTTGAAACTTAAAGCAAGAGTAAAAGGATAGTCACTGAGACAAACAGAAGTTAAACTTAGTTCATCAAAATTAGGTGGCCCAAGTCTACATCTGTGATGAAAATTGAGAATATTTGTGATGAATATGCAAGTAGTTAACATTAAATAATGGATAATCCTATTTGTCTGTGATGTGATATTATTCTAATTATTCTAATTATTAAGAGAATCTGTGACTTCCCTTGGAATTTCTTTCTTCTTGCTTAGACCATTTCCTACAGGAGCCTTGCTAAGAAAGTGATGATTGAATTATTGCCAATACAATTTTATTATTTGTTAATTGCTGAGTAGCAAGAGGATAGGTTTTAAGACAAAAAGAATATCCAGCAGTTTAATATCTCCAAAATAAGAAAGCAATATTAATATGGAAAGATGAGAATTTATATGGGGAAGACAAATTTAAAGTATTATTTTTAAAATAATTAGTGAAAACGTAAGAGACACACAGAGACAGGCACTATGAATAAAGTTACAATCTGTGAAATATTAAATAGTGTATAACTTAAGGAATTTAATACCAGCTTTTACAAATGTTCTGCTGACCTTTGTCATTCTCTATCTCCATTTCTCCCCAACAGTAAATACTATTCTTACTTCCTCCTCTTCTTCTTCTTCTTTTTTCTTTTTTTTTCTTTAATATAATGAACAGAGATGTATTGGCTCACAGTTCTGGGGGCTGGAAAGCCCAGTATCAAGGTGCTGCATCTGATGAGGCCTTTCACGGCAGAAGGGCAAGGCAGGAAAGAGGGGGTGAGGAATCCACTCGGCAGTGATGGCCTGAGTCCACTGAATCACAATAAGTCCACTAAATTAGTTCATTGGTCCATTAAATCAAAGCCCTGTAGTGTAATTTTACCTGTTGTTAACATTTATATAAATTGGATCTTATGTATTCTTTTGTCTCTTCCTTCTTTTGCTCAATATTTATGATTTTCATTCCTATTTTTTCACGTGACCTTTGTGCGTTGGTTTTTAGTGCCTCGTAGTATTCCATTCTATGTACCTGTTTATATATATATATCATGATTCATTTATCATTTCTACAGTCAATGAACACTGAGTTTTTCCCATATTCTTTCTAATATGATTAGCACTTTAGTGTTTTTGTATATGTCTTGGGTACGTATGTCTTATTAGATATTTATCTAAGAAATGACTTACTCAGTCAGGGTGAGCACAAATTAAACGTTAGTAGATAATGGTAACTTTCTCCCCAAGTTGATTGTATATGTATTTACTATCACAAATCTTCCCATTGCTCTATCTTTGCTAAGTTGGTTTTGCATATAACTTAATTTTATGTAGTATAGTAGATGTGTAGTAGTTATCTCATTATGGTTTTATTTTGTATTTCATTTCTAATTAGGTTGCAAACTTTTTCATCTGCTTAATGACCATTTCGCTATCCTCTTTTGGGGCATGTTCATTAAGATCTCTTGTCCATTTTTCTACTTAATGGTCCCTTTTTTCCTTATTTAAATTAAAATACTTTGGCTACTAGCCTCTTGTAGGTTACATGTGTAGCAATGTATGTTTCCTCTTTGCGGCTTGAATTTTCACTCTCTTAAACACTGATTTTTGGTGAATGAACATTTTGAAAGTATAGTTGTTAATTTTACTTTTTAGGAAAAACTACTTTTCTTCAAGCTATTCTTCAATGATCAATTTGGTTTCTGTGACTTTGAGGGGTTTTTTTTGTTTGTTTTTTTGAGACAGAGCCTCAAGCTGTCACCCTGGGTAGAGTGCTGTGGCATCACAGCTCACAACAACCTCCAACTCCTGGGCTCAAGCGAGTCTTCTGCCTCTGCCTCCCAAGTAGCTGGGACTACAGGCACCCACAACAACGCCTGGCTATTTTTTGGTTGCAGGTGTCATTGTTGTTCAGTGGGCCTGGGCTGGATTCCAACCCGCCAGCTCAGGTGTATGTGGCTGGCGCCTTAGCCGCTTGAGCCACAGGTGCTAAGCCGGTTTCTGTGACTTTGAATATCGGGCTCTCTTTTTCCAAGAATAACTTGATGCTTGATTTCACTCCTTTCACTTACCTTCCCAACCTGTAAACTATCCCAACTCCTTTAAAGTGTTTACTTTCTTTGTTTCATGTCCTTTCAATGATATACAAATTTCAACTAGATCACTCATCACATTGTATCCTCATTATTTGTTTAGTTTTCTATCTCCTAAACCACAAAGTAACCTGCCAGAAAGAAATCCTCCTTCGTTCATTTTATGATGTGTAGTCTGGTGGCCTAAACTAGGCACTTAATGAGTATCATGAGATTGAATTGATATGATTTGATCTCCTTTACCATAAAGAACACATAGGACAAAACGTCTGTCTCGTTTAATTTCTATCTCTTCCCTGATGTAACACTTTACTTTTCACATGAAAATACTTTTCGAACAAATAATCAATTATCTAAATATTTGAAGTCTGAAATACGGAATATGTTAAAATAATGTTTAAATTCCCAATACGAACCATGGTTTAAATTAGATTAATACAGCCCCTCGGAAATATTTTAAAAGTATTTAAATTAAATTACATACTTATTCATCATTAATAAACCAATTGATATGTATATATTTTCATTCTTTTGATGTTTGTTTAGTCCTTTTTTCTAAATTCCAATTTTGTTTAAATATCTTAATAAGCAGTCTAAAATTGAAACTCTCGGGTTAAAATAACAAGCTAATTAAGACATATTCCTATCTACTAGATCTCAACTCAGTGAGGTATTATCATAAATGTAGTGATGGGAGAAAGAAAAATGAACTTTTAGTTTTTATCCCTAACAAGTATATTTGTGCTTTTTCCTATAATCAAGTGAAAAAAAACTTTTCATGTATATCTTGGCAGTAAAAGCAAAAATAAATGAGGTCACACTGAAAATGTCTTTTTAGTAAATCCGATGGAAGTTACATCAATATTTCGCCCTTCAATTCAATTAATTCTTGTACACATTGTGTGGTATATAAAACCAACAAATGTGATGTGTTCTTCTACATTCAACAATTTTATAAACTATGTAAATAAGACATAGGGAATCCAATTTCTTCTGTTTTCAAATTCATATTTTATATAAGATTAATTGCTCTGCTTGTGTTCTGACCTGTTTATCAGCTCTAATTGATACAAACTACAAACGACATCAGTGAAGTATGGCACCCACAGAAATAAAGCCTATTATACAATTCAATTCAGATAACCCGGCTATTTTGAGGAATACTTGAGACTCTTTAATAAAAGTGCCAAACATATAATTAATCCAATGGTTATATAATTTTAAACCCCTTTTCATCCAAGTTACACCATGTTATTTTATATTACATGTATTAAATATTATATCCCAATGTCCCAAGGCAGTTACTTCTTGCAGAAGTCCTCAAGTCCTTGTACCAATTAAAGCATTCTAACAAAATAAATATAGCTTGTCTTGTGTATGAGAATTGAATTAACTAAAGCCATTAATTAGTACTGTAAAAAAATTCTATGCACAAATTTTCTAGGGCATAACACTTTTGTAAGTGCATTAATTTTAAGAAGATTTGCTGAACTTATTTTGTGCTCATTTTCATTATGTCTGAAGAGAGAAATAGATGTATTGTGGTGAAAGAGCCTTATAATTAAAAGTAAAGCTTGGGTTTGAATCTTCATTATACAATTTAGCTATGACTCTGAACAAATTAACACTGTCTTAAGATGGATTGCTCCCAGAATTTGCCAGTACACCATGACCAGCAAATTTCAAACAAGGTATGAAAGATTGCTTGGTGACAGGAAGGGAGATCAGGCCACAGGATGCATGGCGGGGTGGTCCACGTTCCCAAACTTGTCAGCCTTTTACAGTCACTTACAAGCTGCTTAAAAAGACAACTTTGTCACTATGCCTGGGCAACATAGTGAGACCCTGTCTCTACAAAACAAAACAAAAAAAATTAAAAATTTAAAATAGCTGGGTGTGGTGGCTTGTCCTTATAGCCTTAGCCACTTGGGAAGCTGCAGCAAGATCTCTTGAGCCCAGGAGTTCTAGGCTGCAGCGAGCTATGATCATACTGCTACCCTGTAACTTGGGTGACAGAGTGAGACCTCGTCACAAAAAAAAAAAGAAAGAAAGAAAAAGAAAAATACAATTTCTTAAAACACTCCTGGTACCTAGTTGTCTAGTTGTGAAAGAATATGGATTTGAGAAACTTAGCACTACATCCTTCAATGTTCCTTCCAAATCTAGGGCCCTATAATTCAGTATTAGTCATTCTATAAAATTGCTACCTTGCCAGGTAATAGGGGTCATTTGTTAACATGATATCTTTTAATATCTCCTGTCCTGGGAAGTGCTAGATGGAAATATTACATTTTTTAAATGCACATTGAAATAGTAACAACCAAAACCTGTTTATTTTATTTTTGGACATTTTACCTTCCATTAAATATGTTGAATAAATATGGGGTTAACTTGCAAAGAATTACCCTTAATGGTATGAGTTACTCTTCCATAAATTATAAACCACATCCTTAGGTTTGTTCTTTCTTTCCATGTGCACAAAAGCAATAACTTGAACATCTTAGACACATAACTTATCTAATTCATTGTCTGGGTATAATTGGCAGTTACCACCCAGGTTTCTTATTGTTTCTAGGGAATGTAGTTCTATCCCTTTGCATTTTTACAAAGCCAGTACGGCTAAAAGCTAAATAGACAAACAAGGGGCATAGCTTAGCATTTTTTTAACCTATTTCTTTTTACTCAGACCTGAATACAGAGTAAAATACGCATAGGCCAAAGAGCAACCTATGTCTGTGTGTACTGTCTTGGCTGCACTGAGCTTTACACGTGACCCTTTGCTCACAAGTTCAAAGTGTAAGGAGGACTTTCTCACTCATTTTCAAAGTCTAAAGCAGTGGTTCTCAACCTTCCTAATGCTGCGGCCTTTAATGCAGTTCCTGTGGGTCGCAACCCACAGGGTGAGAACCACTGGTTTAGAGCATCAGTTCATTTTCATGGTTTCCTGCTGCCATTGCTGACTTGACCAAAGTAGTGTGTTATACATTATTTTCTCACATACCTGTATTAGAAATTTATTTAGAGATATTGATAAATCATATTCAATGAGGAAGAATAAACCTGATTGATTGTGAAATTACAGCTTCTATCCCCTCCAGTTTACTTTTCAAGCCTGAAATCATTGGAGGTAAATGAGATGTTTCTATGTGTCCCTCACCACACTCTGCTCCAGCCCACACGCCCTCATTACTCTCTTTACCCTGCGGTGTGTGCAGGACATTTCCTGTGTGGATCGCACCATTTCTGACTTCCAGTTGTGTTTAGTCAACGGGAGGTTCTAGTAGGTGAATAAGAACAGCATTCATTCTCTGGCAACCCACTTGGGGCTGTGGCACAGCTTTCTTTAGAAAACAGACTTTCTCTTCTTACCCCTCTGTCAATGGATGTGAACAGGCGACCACCTGTTTCTAGCTCCAGTGTACATTGCTATTTCTTGTGGTTTTTCTTATATCCTACCTATAACTTGTTTAATAGTCTCTTTATTATACTCTTATCAATTGCTTGATGTGTGAGACCTGTTTCCTGCTGGGCTTTAGAAAGGGCAAAAGAGCAATATTTATCCAATTTTGTTTTGTTTTCAGTGTATAATTTTAATTGGTTGTTCCTTTGTATCATGAATGAATATAATATAATGCCTTTAGAAAAGACATTATTACTGTGTATTTGGCTTGACTTTCCAGATTTTATTCTCCCTCACCTAAAATCCTCATCATGAAGCATCTCCAATTAGTGGAAAGATCACTGAACCTAGACCCAGTTCTGAATGACAGTCCAGGTTTTGTGGTGATAATTGAGGTAGACATTTTCCCTCTCTCCCCTCAATTTCCTCATCTTTAAAGTGACAACAATTGTGTTATGTGTTACGTTATGTTATGAATTGTTCTGGCCACAATGCTCTATGACTATTATTACAGCCTCATAAAATCACTGTCATGACCCTAATTTAATGTAAAATAGACGTTCACCAACGGGCTACGAACAGGACTCCCTGTATCCACTCTAGCTGTCCCTTCCTTCTGTAGTAATTGGATATTTTAAATGCACACATATCATCTTCCTCTGCCAGTGACACAAATGCATCTTAAAATCCTGAAGTGACTTCTAGGTGTTCTTGACTTAAAAATTAAAATCCTTATTAGAGGCTTCAACATGGGCTGCAAGCCTGTCTGCGATTGGACCCCTGCTCTCCTTTTCAGTCTCTCCAAAACGTGCCCCTCCCTCGTTTTCTGGATTTGTTCCATCTACCGTCAGTTTTCTGTACCGTCCAGGAAGTTTCCCCTTCTTTCACCTAACCACACTCTATTCAGTTTATTTCCTCAAGCAAGCTTTTATCAAGCCTCAGCCAAGTTGTCTTTTTAATTTGTGCCTTTGTAAAACATTATTCCTTTGCTTCTTAGCAATAATCTCAACTTCTCAATATTCATTCATTGCTTAATTATGTGATTACAACCAATTTATCCTAATAAACTCAAACTCTGTGGAAACAAGGACTTTCTATTTCCTCACTTTTGAGTCTCCGGTGCCTAACCAAGGCTGGGCACGTAATAGGCACTTACCAAATAGCTGTTGACTCAAATGGTGGCATAAATGATTCAGGGCAGCCAAAACTAGGAATGGGGGCTAACAGTGAGCAGCTATGGGAGTTCAGGAAAAGCCTGGCAATTTGTTATAATGAGATTTGACTGGCAGATCTGAAATAATTCTTCAATATTCATATAAAATGAGTGAATTCTTACTGCCAAGCCCTCTTGCTTGCTTTGACAAGCATATGTCCTCTCCAGGGAATTGGTCCCAGGAAAAGCCCTCTGTCACTTTATACTCAGAGTTCTTCTCTATGCTGTGAACGGTGCAGCTGTCAGAGGGAGACTATGTCGTGGATTCCGAAAGATTAAATTGTGAGAGTTTGTGAATTTAGACATTGTGGAAAATTATCAACATTCCACTCTACTTCCTGTCATTGGCCCTGCTACAGATGGGGACTTGAATTGTTTCAAAAAATTAATATAAATTTCATCGAAGAGAAGCATTCTAGAGACAGTACTCACCTCTTAATGCCAGGTGAGAATATGGTAAATCAATTTAGCAGAATTAGCCTGGAATTGTAACTTCTGTGGCCATTCCTTCACTGTCCCTTGGCCTGATACAGACGTTTACTATCTAGAAAAGTACCAGGAGAAGAGCAACATTCCAACTCAGAAGTAATTAGAATCAAAGTCTTGCAACTTTGCTAGCAGTAGGACTGTGGGCAGAGAATGTCATTTCCCTGAGCCTAGGTCTCTGTGCAAAATTGAAAAAGAGATACTCACTTCGTGTTGGTGTCAGGAGGATTAAATATAACAATTGATAAAAAAGGAAGTGTGGTGAGTGGCACGTAGTAAGCCTCCAATAGGCGTATATTGTCTTCGTTAACACACTGCAACCAAGTGAAATGACTGGGCCAGACAAGAAAAGCAGACGTGCCTTTCCATTTATGAATCAAATTATTGCAGAAAGAATATTTAGTCCATTGTAGACAATTACTTCAAATGTCATTGTTTCATCATAATAGCCTGTAACAACAGCAAACTGCCGTCATGACAAAAAACGAAAAGATAAATGACACACTTTGTGCATCTCTCGTTGAAAGTATTCTTCCTCATGAATAAATATTTTGATTGAACATTTTTGAAAGTACACACTTTACTGCAGTAGTTTGTGGCTTTTAATGATTTCAGCCGTGATGAAAGATTATTGTCTTTTGTACTCAAACCCTGCATTCATGGAGTCAGGACCACCTGATTATGCCAACCTTCCTGAAAACCCTGGCCTGCATCACCTTGTAAATGTGTCGTCTCTTTGATTACTGTCTATGGCCAGTTCCTCTAAGACCTGCTTCTGTTTACCGCTCTTTGGATATAGTGTTACAGAAATCAATGAATATTGATTTAAACTGTGTTTTAGTGGCTTTTTTATTTTCATTTCTTCTGTCTGCTTTAATTTGTTTCACACACATTCAAAGGTCAGCTGTGACTTAGAAATATAGGTATGGATCAGATCCTAGAGACCTTTATTAAACAAACATTTTATATCAAGTGCCTTTATGTGTGCCAAGAAATGGTCAACATGATACACAAAAGTCCAGACTCTCAAAGAAACTACCTCTACCGGGTAGTCTTTTTAAACAGCTTTTCTACTAAGTTGAGGTAAAAAACATGTTCAGGGATGCAGTTTATTAATGTCAGAATCAAGTTAACAGACTGAATTGTTGTTGCTGTTACTTAGTTCTATCATCTCATCAAATTATATATAAGTATAATTTTGAGAGAAAAACTTTAAAACATAACAATGCAGATAATTTGTATATAATTATTATGTATTAGAGGAAAGAGGGAATTTTTAAATATGCTTACATTATAAAAAAGAAATAAGAAATCTGTTTCCTAGATCTGAAAAGGAAAATATTCTTTACTGCAGAGTAAGAATACCAAATATATACATGAAAATATTTGAATTTAATTTTAAGACTGAGAATATTTAAAGAAAGAAACCAAGCTTAACCCAAAGTCATGAAGATTCACTTCTATATTTTCTTCTGTGCTTTATAATTTGAGCTCTTATATTTAGGTCTTTGATCTTATACCATACAATTTTTTTTTCTGTATGGTATAAGAGTGAGATCCAATTTCATTCTCTTGTATATAGATATATTCTTGTACCCTGACCATTTGTTGGAAAGATTTTTTTTTCCCGTTTGAGTGTCTTGGTTCTTTGGCCAAAAGTCTGTTGACCCAAAATATATGGGTTTATTTTTGAACCCTCAAATCTATTCAATTGACCTGTATGCATGTTTTGCCAGTATCATACTTCCTTACCTATTATAGCTTTCTAGCAACCTAGGATGTCAGGAAGTATGAATCCTCAAACTTTTTAAAATTTACTTTAAAGGATTATTATTGTTAAACTGATTAAATACTTAAATGGGCTTCTTTGAATTTACATATGAATTTTATCATTAACATGTCAATTTTTGCTAGAAAGCCATCTGAGATTTTGATAGGGATTGCAAATCTCAAGTCTTAGATTTGAGAAGTATTATCTTCATAAAAGGATAGCTTTCCAGCTTAAAAATGTGAGATGCCATTCCATTATTAAATATAATTTATTAATTTCAATGAAGAATTACAAATTTAATGATAGCTTATGCTGGAAAGCTGTTAAATACTCCCTAAGCAGATTGCAGTGTCTCAGAACTTTAAGCGTGTTTATTGTTGACCTTTCAGGATTATAGAGAGTTTTTAGAAAATAATATAATTAATGAAACCATAGGTCATTCTTTTTATATATGTGTATGTGCGTGTGTGTTTATTTAATTTTTTCTGTATGGTATGAGAAAGAGATCCAATTTCATTTGCAAGTAGATATATGCTTGTCCATCGCCCTTCTGACTCCCCATTATAATATAATGGGAAATATGTTCTACTGGAATGAGAAGACCTGGACATGATGATCCCAGGTCCCCCCTTCACATGCTTTTGACCTTGGAGAAGTCATTTTACCTTTCTGGCTTTGCTTTCCTTCTCTGTTAAATTCAGTAACTCAACTAGATGATTCTGAAAATCCCATTTGGATCTACCTTGATTTTAAGATTAAAGTGGTTGCCTTTTATTAATCCTATTTTTTTATTGCCTATATCAGGGGTCTTCAAACGTTTTAAACAGGGAGCCAGTACACTGTCTCTCAGACTGCTGGAAGGCTGGACTGTGGGCCCACGATGAGTCGGCTTCTAAGCAGGACAGGAAGTGGCAGCAAAAACACACAGAGGGTTGGATAAATGTCCTCGGGGGGCCGCATGTGGCCTGCCTGTATCCTTAATATTATATAATTGGACTTATTCCTATTTGTCCTTTTGCTACTAATGTCTCCAATGTGAGTTCACAGTTTAAACATGTTTTGTTGGTTTCATGGGCCTCATTTCCCATGGTTTTTCTATATCTTTTGACACCTGCCCACTGTATTTTTTGATACTGACCCATTGAGAGTTTCCATGTCATTTCAATGACCACAAAAAAGGTCATAGAAGTTTTTTTATTCTATACTTTTCTCTGTGGAAAAAAATACCTGAAGCACAATAGCGCTTTTCCGTATTTCACCTGGGTATCCTCTCAGAAAGGAAGCTGGATATTATGGGAGCCAGTAACTGCCAAGGGCAGATCGAATTTGATTCTTAGAAAATTTTTGCTATGTTTTATCAACTTGTGAAGATTATTGTTTCAGTGGTTACTATAACCACAGAAAGAAAACTGTAGGCAGGCTTGGTGCCTGTAGCTCAGTAGTTAGGGTGCCAACCACATGCATTGGGGCTGACAGGTTCAAGCCTAGCCTGAGCCTGCCAAACAACAATGACAACTACAGCCAAAAAGTAGCCAGGCATTGTGGTGGGTATCTGTGGTCCTACCTGCTAGGGAAGCTGAGGCAAGAGTATGAGGTTGAGGTTGCTGTGAGTTGTGACACCATATCACTCTAACCAGGCAACATAGTAAGACTCTGTCTCAAAATAAATAAATACATAGAGAGAGAGAGAGAGAGTTGTAGGCAGACAGCAAATATTGAAGTGACTTGCATCTCATTAGAGTAACTTTCTTTCTGGAGTACTCTCAAGGGTAATGTTGCTCTAAAAGTGTTGAGACAGTGTCATGGTCCATTACTTCACTTCCAGGAAACACATAGACACCAGCCTTTGTGACTCCACTGTGTGGTTCCAGCTGCTCTGTTTGTCCATGCTGCTGGGAGAGCTTCATTTGTTTGGGTATGCATGGGTTTTATGTTTCTAGATTTTTGTATATCTCTGAACTTCCATAATGACTTACATACTAGGTTCTTTCTATGTTTATATATGAGATGGTCAAACTTCATTTTTTTTTTTTTTCACAGAGACGGGAGTCTCGCTCTAGCTCAGGCTGGTCTTGAACTTCCGAGCTCCAGTAATCCACTGGCTTCAGCCTCCCAGAGTTCTAAGATTACAGGTGTGAGCTACCACATGCCCCTGATAATATAATTTAATTTTGAAAAGTCTGCCTTTTGGTCAGGCTTTGACAGAGGGCAGAGAGGGACCAATGCCTGGGACACCAGTGTTCCTGTCAGGCACCATCTTCACAGGGCAGAGAGGGACCAATGCCTGGAACATCTGTGTTACTGTCAGGCACCATCTTCACAGGGCAGAGAGGGATCAATGCCTAGGACACCAGAGTTACTCCCAGGCACCATCCTCACAGGGCAGAGAGGGACCACACCTGGGACATCGGTGTTACTCCAGGCACCATCTTCACAGGGGAGAGAGAGACCAACGCCAGGGACACCAGTGTTACTCTCAGGCACCATCTTCACAGGGAAGAGAGGGACCAACGCCTGGGACATCAGTGTTACTCTCAGGCACCATCTTCACAGGGGAGAGAGGGACCAACGCCTGGGACATCAGTGTTACTCTCAGGCACCATCTTCACAGGGCAAAGAGAGACCACGCCTGGGACATCAGTGTTACTCTCAGCACCATCTTCACAGAGCAGAGAGGGACCAACGCCTGGGACCTGAGTGTTACTCTCAGGCACCATCTTCATAGGGCAGAGAGGGACCAATGCCTGGGACGTCAGTGTTACTCTCAGGCACCATCTTCACAGGGCAGAGAGGGACCAATGCCTGGGACATCAGTGTTACTTGAGGCACCAACTTCACAAGGCAGAAAGGGACCAAGCCTGGGACATCAGTGTTATTCCAGGCACCAACTTCACAGGGCAGAGAGGGACCAACGCTTGGGACACTACTGTTACTGTCAAGCACCATCTTCACAGGGAAGAGAGGGACCAATGCCTGGGATGTGAGTGTTACTCTCAGGCACCATCTTCCAAGGGCAGAGAGGGACCAACGCCTGGGACACCAGTGTTACTCTCAGGCACCATCTCTTCAGGGCAGAGAGGGACCAACGCCTGAGCCATCAGTGTTACCCCAGATAGCAGCTTCAAGGGCCGAGAGGGACCAACGCCTGAGACAACAGTGTTAATCTCTGGCAACATCTTCACTGGGCAGAGAGGGACCAATGCCTCGGACACCAGTGTTATTCTCAGGCACCACCTTCACAAGGCAGAGAGGGACCAACGCCTGGGACATCAGTGTTATCCAGGTACCATCTTCACAGGGCAGAGAGGGACCAACGCCTGGGACACCAGTGTTATCCAGGCACCATCTTCACAGGGCAGAGAGGGACCAACGCCTCTATACCAGTGTTACTATCAGGCACCATCTTCACAGGGCATAGAGGGACCAATGCCTGGGATACCAGTGTTACTGTCAGGCTCCATCTTCACAGGGCAGAGAGGGACTTATGCCTGGGACATCAGTGTTACTCTCTGGCACCATCTTCACAAGGCAGAGAGGAACCAATGCCTGGGATACCAGTGTTACTCTCTGGCACCATCTTCTCAGGGCAGAGAGGGACCAACGCCTGGGACACCAGTGTTACTCTCAGCACCATCTTCACAGAGCAGAGAGGGACCAACGCCTGGGACCTGAGTGTTACTCTCAGGCACCATCTTCATAGGGCAGAGAGGGACCAACGCCTGGTACACTAGTGTTACTCTCAGGCACCATCTTCACAGGGCAGAGAGGGACCAACACCTGGGACACCAGTGTTACTCTCAGGCACCATCTTCACAGGACAGAGAGGGACCAATGCCTGGGACACCAGTGTTACTCTCAGGCACCATCTTCACAGGGCAGAGAGGGACCAACGCCTGGATACCAGTGTTACTGTCAGGTACCATCTTCACAGGGTAGAGAGGGGCTTTTGCCTGGGACATCAGTGTTACTCTCTGGCATCATCTTCACAGAGCAGAGAGGGACCAACGCCTGGGATACCAGTGTTACTCCAGGCACCATCTTCACAGGGCAGAGAAGGGCCAACACCTGGGACACCAGTGTCATTCTCAGGGCAGAGAGGGGCCAACACCTGGGGCACCAGTGTTACTCTCAGGCACCATCTTCACAGGGCAGAGAGAGACCAATGCCTGGGATACCAGTGTTATTGTCAGGCACCTTCTTCACAGAGCAGAGAGGGATCAACACCTGGGACACCAGTGTTACTCTCAGGCACCATATTCACAGAGCAGAGAGGGACCAACACCTAGAACACTAGTGTTACTGTCAGGCACCATCTTCACAGGGCAGAGAGGGACTAACGCTGTGACATCAGTATTACTCTCGGGCACCATCTTCACAGGGCAGAGAGGGATTAACACCTGGGACTTCAGTGTTAACTCTCAGCACCACTTCACAGGGTAGAGAGGGACCAACGCCTGGGACACCAGTGTTACTCTCATGCACTATCTTCTCAGGGCAGAGAGGGACCAACACCTGGGACACCAGTGTTTGTCTCAGGCACCATTGTTTTGAGTTTCTGCTCTCCACATGCCATTCATAGGGTGTACTGTCCTCCTCATCATGTATGTCCTGAGCTTTCCTTGTTCTAGCTGGAGGGAGACCAGTTCATGTTTGACAAATGGCTGCATACAAACATTAAAACTTTTTGACAGAATACAGCACCACCGGTATACTGTTCTTATGACTATAAGGAGTTAAGAGCAAGAGTTTGAAATATGCTCCTTAGCCAGGATCCCCATGACTTAAACCAATTAAAATCAAATCAAAAAAAGAGACACATTAGGAGACTGTCCATTTTAACCAGCTAGTATGTTCATTCATTTTTATAACAGAGTCTCTACAGTATCCACATCTGTTTACCTTTGTGCAAGAAGTGTCACAGATGCACAGATCACTCCCCCTTCAGTCACCAGACAGTGTTCTGTCATCTAGTGTCTTGGGGATGGATTGTAACTTACAGGTTTCTCACAAAAGCCACTGATGGTGAAATTTTAACTATCACATTATCTTGCCAAGCTAAAGAGGCATAAGAAAGGGTAAAACGGGTGGCACCTATGGCTCAAGGAGTAGGGTGCTGGTCCCATATAGTGGAGGTGGTGGGTTCAAACCTGGCCCTGGCAAAAAAAAAAAAAAAAAAAAAGGAAAAACTAGGAGGGTATGTGTCACATTATGATAGACTTGTTCTGACAGGACCTGAGAAAAGCTATTCATAGCATGAAGTGACCAACTTTTTCTCCAGATTCTGTAACTTAAATGTATCTTATTGTGGCATCTAATATTTCTGGTAAAATGTCTCTGAGACCTGTACTTTAGGAATAAGACTTGCCCCTTAAAATTCACACCAAGCAGTCCAGTTTGGGCACAGAAGGCTCTAAGATCAGGACAATTTTTAATTCTTTGTTGGAGAATTGTAGTCAGATATTAAAGGAAATTAGAAGAATTTAAGATGCAAATCAGTCCACAAATAGATACTAAAAACTCAATTCAGTAAACAAGGCTATCATATCAGGTGTGTATGCCTGGCGATTTCTTTTGAAACAAATTTTCCCTCTACGACCCCATTTCCATCAAAGATATTCACCCTAAGACCAATTTTCCTGATTACTTATATAAGGCCAGAAGAATAACCACACAGACTCTTTTAGAATTTCCTTTGCTGTGCATTTTGACCGGAATCTCTGATTGGGCTTAAAAATCCTCTCAACACTAGGAAGTCAAACTAAGGCACACTTCAACTCTGCCCGTTGCCTCTAACATCCACAAGTTTCTAGGCCTGCCAAGAAGTGATGACTTTTATTTACTCACTGTAATGCTGGGAACCCCTGTAGCCAGGCATCCAATGCATATTTTAAAAGATGACATTCTTTTACTGAAAGTTTGGTACTTGTCCCCAAGGCCAAATCAGTGAGAATGAAGATGGAGGATGAGTGGTTTGAAGAAGAGTGTATTTGCCAGCACATGAGGACCGCAGGGTAGCATTTCAAAAGACTGTCATCCTGCCCTTTAGCAGAAATATGGGGCTTTTAAAGGGAAGGGGGGCCCTGGTGGTTGGGCTCAGGTTTCTGAGACCAGTGTCACATGTCATGGCTTTAGGCTGTCACGGTTTCACTATAGCTGGTCGTTTGGTAGGACTTATATGCCAGGTAAGATGATCTCTGATATTTCATGGACACTGCTTTTAAGCCATCTCCTGTGGTTTATGATACTAGAAAACAAACAGCAAAGAACATTTTCCTGCTCCTTCAATTACTGGCCTAGAGCAGGAATGCGGTTTTAATTCCCAAAAAGGGTGGTGGGGGGTTAAGTGACAATGCATAAAGTATTTTGCCCTTTTTCAGATCTTTACTTCTGCCACCATTTTAGTGAAAACCTTGATGATGTAACTAATGGTTCCAACTGTATCCTGTTTTAATGAGAACAGATTTCTTAGTGAACTGACACAGATTTCATATTGCCATAAAAATAAGAACACTCAGGAACAGTTTCTGAATTCTGGAGAAATCAGATATAGAAGAAAAGCAAATGTTGCAATTTTTGCTTACAAAAGTATGTTATACCAAATTGCTATAAAATTATAGATAAAAGAAAAAAACAGTATCTTAAATCTGGAAAACAAAACTTGAAAAGAACCAGCGATGTTTCAAGTAAATAATCCATAAAAGCTCCTAATTCTTATCATTCCAGTCAATCTCCTGTAATTCTGGCTCTGTTTGATCTTGGTTAGCAGTTCTACAAACCCATTTGTATATTTATCACAGTTTGGAAATTCAGTTCAATGGTATGAGCTCAGAGTTAGTAGAAATCTGTACTTGTCAGAATTCTTTTCATTCTTTCCATGAATGTCATCAAAGACACCCCATTTTAGGATTATAGGTGCTTGCAAAGAAAACTTTCAGAAAGGCCTCAGAACAAAGCAATTACCTGTAGTTAAAGATCAGGTGTGTTTTATATAAATGAGAAGGAAATTTGGTTATTTCTGTAGCACACAGCATCTTGAACTAACCACAGTTATACCCAATAAATACTTACACCAAGAGACATCAGATTTCTACAATTTTTAAACACATATTAGTAATATACCCATATAAATATAACTCAAAGAAGGTTAAACATCCATTTCTTATTTTGACAATGCTTCCTGTAGAATTTAACATATATCAGATTAGGCTAACTAATCCAATATTTTTCTTTTGTCCTTCTAGGGGTCCTTTTGAAATGCCTAAAAGTTTGAGGTTAAACATATGTACTTACGATAATTGAGACTATTAAAGCAAGACTGCTTTTGTTTTCCCTAGGTAAGGCTGTTGAGGCTATAGCTTGCTGGATGCCTTGGAAAGCCATTGAGTCATGATACTTTCTTGAAAACCCTCTTAATCTTATTTTGAAGGACTTTAGGGTCCACGTCCGAGCCAATCAGAGGACTTCACATTTCCTCCGGTTGTTCAGTATCCCAGAGTCTTTTGAGACCTAATCAAATGAGTCATATTTAGTAAAGAAAATTAAAGAAGAGAGGAAAGAAATATTAACCAGCTCTAATATTTCTTTGAGGTTTTCATTAGGTAGACAGAAGACTGTTCAACAGTCACTTTGTGACTAGTCATGAGGGTTCTTTTTCTGGCATGATGTTTAACTCAAATTGAGAGAAAATTACTTACCATTCCTTGGAGACCAATTGCTTTCAACCAGACTACTTATTAAATAATTCCAGTTCAGAAGTATGATTGTTACAGGCACCGCCATCATCACTTCACTGAGAACAAGCACATTTCTATTTCAACTAGGCATTGAATTCTGCAAATTAATCTTAGCTCTGTGGGGTTGGGTAATAGTTCTCAGAAAGTGGCTGTGTACTCTGACTTTCGCTGATCAGCAGTGAATATCTTCACTCGTTTTGACCTCGCTGTCCCAGAGGGATCTTAATGATATGTAATCTGTTTAAGTCATTGTAGATGTTTTCACACAGTTTCTATATCTTGCCAAATATTTCCCATTGCTTCCCACAAGCAGAAATTTGACACTGAATTAGGGAATTAAGTTGAAAGCAAAACTGTAATTTGTGCTTGAAAAAAAAGTAATCTGAATATTAATTTAGATGTTTATAAATCAGCTTGATTAGTGTATCAGAATATGTCATATCGAATATATTAGAAAATCATAAATAATGTGATTAGAATGAATTGTGAGGAAATCAAATCACCTTCATTTCTATTGACTTGGAGTAATGAAATTGCTGCTTTTGTAGGCAAGTTTGTAGGATTCACCCAAATATAGTCAAAGATTTAGGCACGAAACAGAAATTCTTTAATTTACAAAGGAACACATTATTCATAATTGTGCATAATTTTCTGTCTCTATGAAACAGTCATTAGCAGCAGACTGACTTTCCCTAGGGGCTATATGAATACTTCTTGAATACACTCAACAAACGAATGCTTATATCTAAAGTTCTGTTGAGAAATTACCTTCTATTGCTTTGTCTAATAGGGGGGATTAATAAAACCTGATTTAGTGACTATCTTTGATCATGGTAAGGAAAGAGAAACACACACAGAGGGAAGCACAGGTATTACAGACATGGAACCTGTATTTTAAACAAGAGTTAATTAAGGCAATCACCAGGTTCAGGTTCCTTTTTAGATCTAAATTCAAAGGACTGAACTGTTCACAACAATCACAGAACAACAAAAACTGGGAGAGTTTAATTCTGACAGGATCTGTGCACAATGCAAGGGTACTTTCAAAACAACTGCAGGTAAATTGTGAATATTGTACCACAGAAAATAAGTAAGCAAGGAGATGGTGATGTTAGTTTGATGTAAGCATTCCACATTGTGTATCAAATCATAGCATCGTACCCCATAAATGTATGCAGTTACGACTTAATAAAAAATGAATCATTCAGTTAAAAAATAAATCTTAAAGAAGTTTTAGTTATCTTTTGGTCTCAACACGTTTATTTATGATATGGCCTCTTCCCTCCTTCCTGTCTATACCAAGTCCCTTTGTGCCCACATTCTGCCTCTGTGTCAAGGCCTATTGTAAATGGGCACTTCCCTATGCAGTGTTTTACTTTTATTCTCCAGTTTGTGGAATAAACACAGTATGCCTACGCATTCATCTGTCTGTTCCTTTTTTTTTTTTTTTGTCTTATGCTGTATTTTAGGCAGATAGAGATAAGACACATACATACACTCACTTATATAGTTTTTTTTAGATACAGTCCTGCTATGTCACTCTCCATAGAGTGCTGTGATGTCACAGCTCACAGCAACCTCAAACTCTTGGGCGTAAGCGATTCTCTTGCCTCAGCCTCCTAAGTAGCTGGGACTATAGGCGCCTGCCACAATGCCTGGCTACATTTATATAGTTTTAAAGTAAAATCACTTGTCCACATACTATGTACATGAAGCTCCCTGGCATAGGAGATGGGCATTCTTCCTTTTTGAATCCCACAGAAAACCTAGTCCCGTGTTACTTGAATGAACATTTCAGTTTTGGTTACAATGGAGAGCCCTTTGGTGGGAAAGATTGCTGTGAAGCATAGCCCTATTTTTTAGGGAATCTCATTTTAGTTAGGGAGCGAGAAATGTGTCTATGTAGATATGACAAACACATGAGAAATCGAATCCTACAAAATGGGCAAAGAGGAAGAAAGAAGGAAGACTCAAGACTCGCCCTGCCAAGGCAGATCCAGGAGGCCTAGCAGAATATTTCAGCAGGATCTTGAAGGAGCAGTGGGCTTCTTTAAATCTCCAAATTCTTTCCTTTTTTCACATCCTTCAGGAACATCACATTTCCTTTCTAAAACACAAAGCCTGCTTATGTTAGTTACCTACTGTAGAAGATTTCTAGAGTTTCCCCTGTCAGAGTCAGAATTACTTACCATGGCATGCACATATATAGTGCGTGGCCTGTAATTTAAACTCCATGTAACCCCATTAGCATCCTACATACTTTAATTATGCCTAGCAGTTTAGGATGTGCTCGACACACCTTTCGTTCCTGTGCCTCAGGCCTTCCTATGTAGCAGTTTTTGATTTTGATTTTTTTTTTCCTCTCTCTCTCACCTGATTCTCTTTCCCTTCTGGGGAATTATTATGTCTAAATTCAGCTGGAATGTCTCCTCCTCAGCAAAGATTTCGTTGACCTCCTTGTTCTCTAGGCAGGGGAAGTTTTTTCTAGTCTCATTGTGTCTTATACCTATCTCTGTTAAAGCTGGTGATTTAACTTTGCCAGGTCTTCCTGATCATTCCTGTAAGATGCAAAGAGGGGGCCAGCATGACCTCTAACGTCACCCCCAGCTTTCATGTTCTCTAATAGCTGCTGCTCCTGAGGGAGGCGTTCAGGGGCCATTCAAAGCAATGGGGCCCAGTAGAAGGGACCCTCTGGTAGGTAATAATCAAGCCAGACGACTCCTCTGAACTAAATCCTGCCTAGTTCCTATGATTATGCTAAAGTAATATGTATGATTTTTCCATTATAGTTTCTACTTTTGATGTGTTTATGCCATCTTTTCCTTATTTGGTTGATTTGATTAGGTTGTATTTGAAGTTTTTGTTCGCTTTGCCACCTATGTATTTGTGATTATAATCTTCAAGTCTGTCATTTTCCCTATGGTTGTCTGGTTTGATATCATCCTTTAAGTGATCATAAAGTCTCAGGATTGCAAGAATATGTTTATATTTTTCTAGTATTTTGATGATTTTTCTTTTCATATGCTAGATTTAACATCTGGAATTTATTTTTCTTTAACTAGTAAAGCAGAAATCATGAGTTTTTCCCAAATGGGTGACACAGTCATTCTCTAATTATTTACTGAATAAATATCTGTCCCTCCAATATTTTACATAACACGTATCATATGTTAAGTATCATGGAGATGGAAGCTTATATGTAGACTTTTAAAAATTGTCCTATTCCTGTGTTAATACAAATTCCTTAAATTTTTTTTCTTGTTTAAAATATCTGTTTTGGTTCTGGTTGAACACATTAATCTTAGACTAATTTTCTGAATTTAATTGGTTAAAATGATTATGTTTGATAGCTATCTAGTTGAGATGCAAAAAATACACAGAATTCCAATTTTTTCCTAAAATGTATCTCAAGAGCATATTATTATTTTTACTGTTAAAACAGGTGTTTTGCCTATGCATATGAGCACTTCCATTGTGTTAGGCGACATGTTCAATAATGTATATAGTTTATCTCATTTAATCTTCACAGTAACTTCATGAGGTAGGTCCTATACTCTGTTTTTTTACCCATCAGGGCCTTCACACTTCGGGTAGTTAACTAACTCGCCTGCAGATCAAGTGAAGGCTGGGTGGAGATCACGTCATGGACAGGCCAGGCTAGGTCTAAAGACAGTGTCCTCTTAAAAATGTTTATTATGTCCTTTTTGTTTGCTTGGTCCGAGATTTTTATAATTAAGGTCAACTGATTCCATCTGAGGTGAGGACTTTCCTTTATTAAAGAACTGAAAAGACTGTAGGAAAAAGTGAAAGCTAGAGGGAGAGGCACTCAGCAGAGTTAGGAATCCTTTTTAACTAGTGTATTCAGTCACACTTCTAAATTTGTTGACATGTAAATATAGATTTTTTGGAAAAGCCGTCATTTCTTTGTCCTATTTGATTAACACACTTGTAAACTTTTGTGAAAAGGCAGATTATGTTTCATATACTATTCATGGAAGAAGAAGATCAAAATTTGTAATGTTAAAATGCTCGGAATGGATTCTGATTGCTACTCATAATGAGCGTTTTCTAACACAAAAACACTGTCACACAACTTTGATAGATGAGATTTTTTTAACAGCATAAAGGAAACTTAATCAGGACCCATTCTGCATGTCCACCTAATAGTTCCCACCCTCCTCACCAGCCACTCCTCACAATGTAGCTTCCATAGGGATTCATTTTAAGGACTATTGTAATGGATATTGAAATGGGTGTAGACGTGTAAAGAATGATGAAAAGCAGAAAACGTGGACTAATGAAACACAATTTGTTGCCTCCCTTTGTCTCGTTAGCCTTTATCTGGTGTGGATAATTATCTCCTGTCTGGGAACTTGGGCACCATCCCCGTGACTTCTCTTAGGTACTGAACAACCCTCCAGTCCCTTATTGATGGTGTCTGTTCCAAGGTGTTAATCAATCCTTTAATCTTCATTCAAAGGTAAAACTTTCCCTCTTTCACTCAGATAAGGCCACTGTTTGACTGTCACTGCATTTCAGAAAAAGAGGTTGGCGGGTGGCTTCTATACCCTGTCTACGTGGCTTCCACGGCCTCCCCAAACTCACTGCAGCTTTTGCACCTCTAGGACCAACACTTGGGAGGCAGGAAGAGGAAGTGGAAGTATGAGAGTTTCTTTGGTGGGGATGGCCTGGGACCTGCCAGCAGGAAACTACTCTTCATCCAGAATTCCCATCGCTAGATTTGCCTCTGGTAGGAACTCACTTGACGCGAGGGATGCTTTCCACTCCCTGGGTCATCCAGTCCTTCCAGATCGGTTTTGCTCCTGGCCCATTGCACCCAATCTTCTGCTGTTGGGAATCCTTTTGTCTCCCAGGTGGTCCTCTGCAATGGGACTTAAAATGGTCCCAAACCTCTTCCTTACATCTTCTATGGCTTGCATCTGATTCAAGGAAAACATTCCTTTGCTCAGATATAGATAGAAGGTAGGCTGTTCCCACTACAAAGGCAGTTAGCTCTAAATTTCTTGGGTTGGAGAAATAATATCTTTTCTTTCTCCCTCCTGTTATGTGGGTCATATAATAAAGAGTCTAAAGAACACTATGGAAGCCATCCTGACTGCATTCGAGATGAGGCTGGTGTACACTGTCTTCTCCTTGAGATGAGAGGAGGAGGGGAAGAAGGTAACTACCCAGCTTTTTCTATAGCTATCCTGGCCTCAAAATCTTGATGTTTTTCCTCCTCTCCCATGTTCTTTGTCAGCTTCTGTTCTATGTATCTCTAAACTTAATTGGGGAAGGGTAACTTTCAATAAGTAATTTTATAGACAACAAGTAATTTAATAAGTGTTTGTGGAGAAAGCAAGGGGATTTAGGTCAGAGTTGGCATTGTAGAAAGCCTGTTGAAGGAGTGATACTTGCAACCTGAATAGGAGTGAGATACAGCCAGGTAGAGATGAGACAAGAATGGCCTGGTAAAGAACAGACCAGAGGGATGATAGCTGCAGGAGTCTGGGGAGTTAACTGGAAGCAGAGAATCCAAGAGGTGAACTGGAGAGGGGAGAAGGGTCAGGTCATAGGGTGCCGTCTAGGCCACTTTATGCAGTATCAGAGTTTTCTATCCCAAGAACAAAGGGAAACCTTTCAAGGGTTTTAAACTGATGGATGACTCAATCATGTAGATTTTTTTTCAATTACTATGGCGCAGAGTGGAGCATGGAGGAGAGAGGAGCAAGGCCACAGTCAGCAAAGCAGTGAAGAGATGAAGAGCAGGTCGTGTGACTGTAGCTCTGGCCTGTTGTGCAGACGTGGCAACGGGAATGGAAGCTGTTACTGGGATGAACATTACCAGACCTGGGCGGCTGGATGTTTTAAATGAGGGCAGGGGGGAGAATTAATCATGATTTCTGACTTATTATTTGGAAAACCATATAGAATATTTTGCCTTTTATTAAAAGAGAAATTTTAGAGAAGCCGCAGATTTGGAGAAGAAAATGATGGATACAGTTTTAGGGAAGCTGCATTTTCAGTAACAAGTAATATGAGACTATTGTAATTATACTGGCCATAACTAACAATATTTTAAAGTGTTAATAGAACTTAGGCTACTATAAAACTTAACCTTGCAATAAATAAACAAGGAACGAAGAATGAAAGAAAATACTAGTCTATGGGGGAAGGAACAGGGGAGGAGTGAAAAGAAAGTGCTCAAATTATAATTTAAGGTAAGGTAGTTTTATGTTTAGACTTTCTTTTAGGTAAGGTGTCGTGGCTCACACCTGTATCCTAGCACTCTGGGGATCAAAAGCAGTGGAATTACTTGAGCTCAGGAGTCTGCGGCCAGCCTGAGCAAGGGAGTGAGACCTTGTCTCTACTAAAAAAAAAAAAAAAAAAAATTAGCCAGGCACTTCTATTCCCAGCTACTGGGGAGGCTGAGGGAGGAGGATTGCCTGAGCCCAGGAGTTTCAGGTCACTGTGCTCACACCATTGCAATGATCACACCATTGCACTCTAGCCTGGGGCAACAGAGTGAGAGTCTGTCTCAAAAAAAAAAAAAAGGTGTTTTCAGTTTTGTGTAATAACTTACCAGACCCCTGTGTTTCCGTGATTACAGAAGGAGAGCATTTTTGTTGCCAATAGCTTTTTCATTTGGGCTTCTATAAGAAATGATCCCATGTATAAGATAAAATGTAACATTAGTTCTTAGTATGTTATGAAAATTGTGAAGATTATTCTTTAAATGCGTATTTGGGAGGCTTCAACATAAAAGTTTTCCTGAATACCCCATGCATACCCTGTGCTTCCATGATAGTGATGATTAAATAAAACTCCTCAGTTGGTAACAATTTGCTCAATGCTTCACTTTTTTTTTTTTTTTTTTTTTTTTGAGACGGAGCCTCAAGCTATCCCCCTGGGTGGAGTGCCATGGCATCACAGCTCATAGCAACCTCCAACTCCTGGGCTCAAGTGAGTCTCCTGCCTCTGCCTCCCAAGTAGTTGGGACCACAGGCGCCCGCCACAACGCCTGGCCATTTCTTGGTTGCAGCCATCGTTGTTGTTTGGCGGCCCGGGCTGGCGCCTTAGCCGATTGAGCCACAGGCCCCGAGCCAATGCTTCACTTTTAATTCTAACATCTGAAGCTATATCCTATGTGTAATACTTAAAGCACCTAACAAATTAAAGAGTAATTTAAAGAAATTACTTTAAAATATGTAAAGAAGTTGAATGATTTGTATGTCAACATGAAATCAGGAGCAGAACAAAGATACAAAATACTAGGCTGTGACATGACCCAAACATTACCTTGGAAGACCTCCCTTTTATTTCTAAATAGGCGGTGGAGACATTCTTACTAAGTATGTCTGCAGATTTGGGGGAATGTTGGCAAAGAGCAAACACATGGACTTCCTATGACAGTGCCTTTGTTCTCCGGGAACAGGGAGACAGACTGCTATTTCAGTTACAGTATTGCTTTGCTACAAAGGCTGTTCTTTTACATTCTTTGCTGGTCTATTGTGGAAGGTTACAGATATATCTTATCGAGTTGTTAGTAAGGCAAAAATACCTATTATCTGGAAGTGGGTTGGAAGCACAGTAGTGGTTATTTTTGCCTGAATTATTTTAGGCTCTCAGGTTTAAAACAAAAGCAAACAAACAGGATTCTTAGTTATGAAAAGTTAAAAAAAAAAAGCTAAAAGTGGTTGAAAAGATACACTATTGCTAATAATCTTAATAATAAACATAGCTCACTTATTCTGTATACTGTCATAAATAAGGAAGACAAGAGTAAAACTTGGTGAGGTCAGTTCCCGTTTAATGATTTATTCCAGAGGTAATATCAACAGAACAGTATTAATACCATTTTAAATATTCTAATTTTACTTTATTTTTAAAATGTTATTCAGTCCAGTACAACACCAAAGAGGATCACTTGCGTCCTAAGGTGTAGGAAGGGAAGGGAATGGAGTCATATTGAGAGATTACCGCATGTGGGCAGGGTGTTAGCAAAGCTCTCCACTGCTTGTATCACTTTGTATCTTAAACATGAGGGGGAAATAAGTTTTACTCATTTCCAAGAAAGCTAAAATCATAAGGTGAAAAGAATCGATGGGTGCATTCAGATATATGCATTACAGAGAGTGGTTGTGGGGACAGAAGTCTTCCTAGATCTTCTAGAGCTAAACTTTTTGCCAGGAAGATCTTAGATATGAGAACTGGAGTTAGGTACGGAGTTATTCAGGTGGACATACCCTGTTTTGGAAGTATGTAGGGCATACGTGACTAAAAGCAGAGCAGACTTAAGCGCTGTATTTGAAACTTAGCACATCTCCGTGATCTTTTATCACGATCCCCCTATTTTTGTCCAAAGAAGACCTCGCTTAGTTTTCTGGGCCTCCTGTTTTCTCTTCCTATCATCGTTCCTACTGTAAGTTTTCCAAACCTTTTACCTACATTGCCATGACTGGAAAAATAAATTGCAATACATATTTCCTGTTAATAGGTCAGTAAAATGATATGTAAAGTGTAGACTAGTCCTTAGCTTATCCCACTATTGTAATTTGCAAATCGAGGTGAAACTCTTCTTTATGAAGCCCACACTCATTTCTTGGACTCTCTTCTCACTTGAGAACAAAGGCCATGAAGACAAAGATTCTACCTTGTATCTAACGGTGTTTTGATTGGCAAAGTGCTTTCAATGTAAGTAATACGCGATCATAGTTTTTAAACACATAATCTAAAATATCAGCAGTCAACTGGTATTCTCATCTCCTCACTTAAACAAGTATCTTTTTTTTTTTTTTCTGGTAACTTCCAGTACTGAGCATCACTCAGAAAACAAAAAGGAGGACTAAAGTTCAGACGCTGTCATAACTTATCTTACAGCTTATCCTCACTGTAAACAAACAGTATAATAAAAAAGATTCCCATAGTGGACCCCCTCCCTACATTGACCACCTCCTTACGTTGACCTCATTTTCATAGAGCAGACATGCACCACGTCACATGTGCTAAGGCCTAGTTCCTTAAATTCCCCCTTTGTATGTTGACCAGTTTGTTATAGTCCCTTGGTTGGTCAGCTTACAGAGGATCCCTGTCTATAACTGGCTTCCAGAATCAGACATGCACACCAAGAGCAATGACAACAAAGAATGGGGGAAACAAAGTTATAAAACTTGATTTGAAGAGAAAAGTACTTCTGTATAGGTCTGACTATTTTTGTTTAGGTAAAAAGTTAAACAAATATTAGTGGCCCTTAAGGGTACTGCACATATTGTGTATTTGATGTTCCTAAAGATGATTTCAGTTTAGTAGTGATATTATAATTATGGTTTGTAGAATGGAAATGAAGAATGACATATTAAAAAATTCAAAATTCATTGTATTACTTTTCTATTGCTGTTTAAGAGATTACGATTTAGCAACTTAAAACACAGATTTGTTATTTAAACGGTAAGGTTTCCATCTGGTTTTGAGTCTGGGTGGAGGCCCAGTGGGTCCTCTGCTCAGGCTCCCACCAAGCTGAAATCAAGCATCTCATATGATGATGCTCTTGCTTGTCTTCTAAGACCACTGGTACTGGTGATGATGAAATTTAATTTTTGAGCCTGTGGAACTAAAATTATGTTATTATCTGCAGACTGTGCGGCCACCCTGAGGCACTGGCCACATAACCCCTTCCATGGGTGGTTCACTACAAGGTTTTTTACTTCTTCCAGGAAGGCAGGAAATCTCTCTGACTTTAAATTACTTTTGTAATTTAAATTTTGTAATGTAAATTCCTTTTGTAAGGACTCACTTGATTAGGTCAGCTCTACCCAACACAATCTCTGTTTTGATTAACTCAAAGTTGACTGATTAGGAATTTTAATTACCTCTGCAAAATTCCTTCTGCCACATAAAGTGATATAGTCACAAAATGATATATTATCACATTCGAATTTTGCTCATTCGGAAGCATAAGGGATTCATATACGTTGTGTACACAGAAGGAGGGAATCTTGGGGCCATTTTAGAATTTTTTCTGTCATTCTAAGTTTTAGATTTTAAAAGACTAGTCTCCACATAGCAGCACTTTTTACAACAGGTGGCTGCAACCCAAGTGTCTCTTGACAGACGAGGGGATGAGAAAGTGTGATACACAATGGAATATTATTCAGCTTGGAAAAGGAAGGATGTTCAGACTTGTGAAGGAAATGCACGTTATAATGAGTGAAAAAAGCCAGTCTCAGAAAGGCGATGGTATCAACTCCTTATGACACCAGTTCTCAACCCGTGGGTTGTGACCCACAGGAACTGTATGAAAGGGCTGCAGCATTAGGAAGGTTGAGAACCACTGCCTTATGTGGAGTACCTAGAGACTCAGATCCCAGAAAGTCCATGATATTTCCCAGGGTCTGGAGGGAGGAGAGAAGGGGTGTTGTCTATCAGGTAGTGATTGTAGAGTTTCAGTTTTATAAGATAAAAGAGATCTGGAGATTGGATAGACAACATTTTAGATGTACTTAACACTATAAAACTGTATGTTTACAACTGGTAAGTTTTACGTGAAATGTGTTTTAGTACAGTTAAAAATTCAAAGATGGGTAACAATTCCTTTCTCTTTTGCTCAGTCAAAATTATCTCTAAATTAATTAATTAATTAAAGGGGCATATCATGGGGCTGTCGTCATCAGGGAGGCCTTATGAAAACTGTAGTCTTTCACTTAGTCCTTAAAATCAATATTGTTTGGATACTTAGAGTAAAGAAATGAAGGGGCCAGACTTGCCAAGAATTGGAGTTGTGAGGGAGACTGAGCGACTAGCCAGAGGAGTGAGGAAGAAAAGTGGATATTTTCAGAGAAAGTTAAGGTGAGCATGTAAAAAGTTTCTAAATGGTAAATTTTAAAATGGATGTCGATCTATAGTTCATGAGGAAATACTGGAAATAGCATAATGTGCCCTGTGATATTGTTATCCAGGAGTCATTGCCACCTGCCTCAGGTTACACAGTCGGAAAGGAAATGGAATGTGACAGCAGAATGTGTAACTCACGTAGCCCCAATTCTCACTGGGTTTGTAGCACACACAGCATGCAAAACAGTGACTGTTTTCAAGGAATCTGCTGCACTGAAGAATCAATTATTGATTCTTTATGGTTGATTCTTTCTGATCTGTATGGTAGAAACTATGGCAAGGCAAATTAACTATGTCTTAATTTGTCTTTGTGTGTTTCGAGCTTTTACCCCAGTGCCTCAGCACAGTGGCTGCTCAACAGAAGTGTTAGCTCCTAGTGTGAATGCACTCCCTTGCATTTTTAATCAAGGTAGACAACAAAAGATGGTGCTAAATTCTTGCTAGAGAGTGTAACCTCAGAACTGTTTCCAAGTATTTCCTGCTGAGACTGACTTTCATAATAGATACATTTCATGAAATTGACACTTCAGTCTGTATTAAAAGAGTATGGAGTCGGTGGGGGGAGGAGCAAAAACCCTCCAAGTTTTGGGAGACACTCTTCCTGGGTATATAAAAATAACTCAACTTCTTTTGTCAATTTTTACTCATCCATCCAGAGTTTACACTGAGTTAATAGGAATTAATCATCCTCTCTCTCTTTACTAATCTTAATCCTTCTCTTTTAAGCTAAGTTCTCAGAGTTTTCCATTTATGTTACTGGCTGGCATGCACATTGGTGCTGTATTGAAACTTTATGATACCTGGTTATGATTCTCAGTTACTCTTTTGGGGTAAGTTGACTCAATGCTGTGTTGTTTCTTTGAGAAATGGATAATCATGCTTTGAACAGGTGCAGGGCATTGCATGTCTGCATTGTTCTGAAACTCGAGGGCAACTAAACTCAAAGGAGGAGATAATGGTGATTGTCTTTATCTCACTTGGTTCCAGGGAGAAACCCAGGAAATCTTCAGGCCTGTGTAACATGAGGTGTATGTATATGTGTGTGCTGGTGGGGGGAGCTTTATTAATACAGTTATACAATTGTAATGTAAAACTGGGTTTATAGCCTTCTAAGAGGCCCATGCAGGTGAGAGCCCTACAGCTTATGCTTTATTTAGCCTTATGAAAAGTCCACCTCTGCTGGTTTCCAGATGAACGGTGAACCTGGGAGTCTGATTTTGATGGAGGGGTGGGGCCTGGTCTTCTTAGGATTCACCTTACTCCTCTTCTTGCTCCACCCTGCTCCCCCAGTAGTTATTTTCAGTTAACAAAATGAGATAATTTACTTTCTCCATTGCTCCTAATAACTTTCTGGCAAATGTGCTGTCAGCCATGTTGATTCACACTCAGGTGTTTTTATAAATAGGCCATTTTCCAGAATATCATTTAAAATTCAACATGGTCTTTCCCTATTTTGGAATGCTATTTAGATAAATTCTATCAACACACATGCTCAAAATGAAGCAGCATCCCTTGTGTGTGACATCATCTTTAAAACCAAGGTGCTCATAAATTCTAAGTAGACTGATTTCCTTATTTTACACAGAAAATAGTCTAAATGCATTCAGTATGAGACCTGAATTATGAGCGTGGAGTGAACTAGTAAGCCATATTTAACAAAATGAAATTTTCAATGAATTTATCAAAGGTTCATAGACTGGCTGCTCCCTCCTATATCAAGGAGGTCATATTTTATCTGTAATTTTAGTTTATTTAATCTGTTCATGTATGAGGACTTCTTTTGCTTCTTAAGCCTCTTAATCTGAACCCACATTTTTCAAATAAGTGAGATAAATACTGTGTCTTGTATTACAAAGAAAAACCATGATTATAGGCTTGGATTTTTCAGTTTACTTTGCTTTTTAATTAATAATAAAGGCTACTATATTTGGATCAGGGAAGGTAGGAATAGTGCAAAGTAGCATAGAAAATGTAGATTTCGTATAGACAGAAGATGTTTATTTAGTAAATTCTGAGAGTGACCTACTGAAATAACTGTAGTCTGTGTGTTTATTATGGAATCTAGTGCCATTGTCATTGTTTCTCAGGATTGCTCTATTCTATGGAACCGCTTTCTTTTTTGGTATTTTTCTGCATTTAAATTTTTCATATGTATTTTTTCAAATATAATTTTAGATAATACAACAAATTTGAAAAAAGTTATTTTACAACATCCTTCTGATGCATTAAAAGGATCAAAGATTTTATGTAGGAATGGAAGTTTTATGTAGGCTATTTTGAGTTTTCTTTTTAGCTAGAATGACATATTTTCTAAAATATATTTGTTTAGTAAGTATATAACCTACACCTCCTACTTCAATAAGAAAAAGGAGGCAAGGGCAGTGGCTCATTCTTGTATTCTAAGCGCTTTGGGAGGTCACAGCAAGAGGATCTCTTGAGACCAGGAATTTGAGACTATTCTGGACAAGATAGTGATAGTTGCATTTACTAAATATTAAACAAAATAGCCATGCATGATGACAGGCCGGTAGTCTCAGCTCCTTGGGAGCCTGAGGCAGGAGGATCCTTTCAACTCAGGATTCCAAAGCTGCGGTGAGCTATGATTGTGCCACAGCCCTTGAACCCAGGCAACAAAGTGCAACCCTGTCTCAAAAGAAAAAGGAACATGCTTTAAAAATTTCGTGAGTTGTATTTTTAATCATATACTCATAATTTGGAATGAAAGACAGAACTTTAATGGTGGGAGGACCATTAGCAGAGCTGTTGAAGCAGGTTGTCTGTTTGAAGACTCACAAAGTGGGTAGAAAGTATTGCACTAAGGGTAACTTTTCTGGGCAATTCTTCCTGTGTCTGTTTAGTAGAAAATGTGCAGAGAGGAGGAACAATGAGGAAGAAACCTAGAATATGCTGTTTCTTGAGGGCAGATCCCCTATTTGATTGAGTAGCCTTGATTGAGGCATTAAGTGGGCCTACTAGATTGATTCCCCTGTCCTATATGCTCCATGTCCACCCAGAGGACCAAACAAAATTTTATCTATTCAGTGCACATTATTATAAAGGTATGTGATATATACCCCCCCCACACACACACACCAGTCAGTCAGAGATTTGTATTCATATTTCTTTTGTCAGACTTGAGCATAAGCAGGCCCACTGAGAGGCCTGTATTCCTAGGCAATTTATCTTTCGTTCAGAGAATTAAGGAATTTAAGAAGAAAGAGGTCAAACATGTCTGCAACAATGTTATTTAAGATATATCGCTATTAATATGTTTTCTAGAAATGATTTTTATTGTTTTCTGAAACTCTTTAAAAGTTTAGGAAATAATACAGATTTCATCATCAAAAAAGTTTATTATACAAAATAATAACTACATACAACACTAATGTGTTCTAACTAAGATATTGTACATTTAATAAAGCATGATTGTCAAGGAGGCAAGGAGGAAGTTTGTTCTAAACTTTTCTAATTATTATTATAATTTTTTTTGAGACAGAGTCTTACTATGTTGCCCTCGGTAGAGTGCTGTGATGTCACAGGTCAGAGGAACCTCAAACTCTTGGGCTTAAGAGAGTCTATTGCTGCTGCCTCCCAAGTAGCTGGGACTATAGGCACCCACCACAATGCCTGGCTACTTTTTTTTTGCAATTGTCATTGTTGGTTAGCAAGCCTGGGCTGGGTTTGAACCCACCAGCCTCAATGCATGTGGCTGGCGCCATAACCACTGTGCTACAGGTGCCAAGCCAGACTTTTCTAATTCTCTAAACAATGAAGCAAAAACACTTATACAATTTATGTTCACATTTACATAATTTGAATGGAGTCCCTGCATAGTTATCACACTAATAGATTGGCAGAAGTTCTTGCTGATGGAAAGACACACTTCTGTAGGTAATTACTCTTGTGTTAGATTTATTGAAAGCTCCCTCAATGTACAATTCTCTGATCAGCCTGAGCTAGGTGCTTACCTAGGCTTCTGCAATGTCCTTGTGGGTACTCATCCATTAACATGTATAACCAGTTCCACTGATAAAATAAAGTGCCTTCAACTCTTAAGAACTCTGTTGAACATGGAGGACGGGACTCAGCTAAGTGAGAAGGGGATAAACTTCAAGAATTTTTTGGGCAAGGGTTGCATGGGGAGGACAAACAAGATAGGATGTTAAGATTGTGGAGAGAGTGAGACAAGAAACAGTGACATAGCTGGAGACCACTGAGCTATTTGGCATGAGGTGTCTGGGAAAATGTTTCTGGTGGGGAGGCTGGTAGACAGCCTCAAAGCCATGACTATCTCATCATCAGTGTGAAACTGTTTCTCCTCAGTCTATGATTGTTTACACTTGAAGTTTATTTTGTTCAGATAGTTAATTTGGTATGTGACTGCTTATGTATCCAGTTTATACATAAACATATTTACAGATCCTCACTGACCACCTGTTAGGTACACACTGTATATACGCTATATTTACATGTACACAGGACAGATCCACATTGTTTTCTCAACTTTTAACTGTATCATTTGAAATATTTTTTTTTCCTAATAGATACCAAGTAAAAATACTAATCAGCAACCTTACTGCCTTTATTGTACCTTTCCCCCTCCTTATTTTTTACATGTTGAAATGCTAACGGGGATTTTTTTTTCTATCAACACACTTGTCTTAGATGACCTTATCTAGTCCCATGGTTTTAAATACTATGCATGGGTCCGTGATTCCTAAATATAAGTCTCCAGCCCTGTCACCTCCCTGCAACTCCATATTTAAATGTAAAATCCTCTGATGTGACATATTCACGTTAATGTAGCAAATAGACTTCAACATTTATAATATGAGCACAGAATTTTTAACTCCCCTCTCTCCAGCAACTCATTTTTCTCTGGTCTCCATTTGAAATTATGATACTGCTGCCCACTCAAGCAGTTGCCTAAGCCAAATCCTCACCCGCTGCCAGACAAACAACCACCCAGTTGTACTGGATTTTTTGCTCCACAGCACACCTCAACATATCTACCTGTCTCCATCTCTACTACTTGCACCCAACTTCAAACCCGGGGAGCTGCTATCGTATCTTCCTCACTGTTCCCAGACACACCCCCTGTGTTTCTTACTTTACAGGAGTGCCAGTGTGATGAAAACTGTTAAATAAAACTACATGGTGTCATCACTTCAGAGCTTAAATACTTCAGTCTTCCCATTGTACCGAGAGAGAAAGTCCAATTTCATACCCTTCTGAAATGGGACAGAACCCCGCAGGGTTTAATTCTGCTCATCTTTCTGACTGCCTCACCCTGCTTAGCCACTCTGCTCCATTTCCGAGGCTATCTTTCTATTTTTGCCCAAAGGCCTTCATCATAAACATTTTACGTTTCAGAAGTTTTCTTCCCTACTTTTATATTCATTGTTTTCCTTGTCACTTTAGGGATCTGCTTAGATATCATTTCTCAGAGAGGCCTCTCCTGAGCCCCCAATAAAACGTAACCCTCTCCACATGTATATCAATCTCATCAGATCACTTTGTTTTAATTCTCTGCAGAGAACCTGACCTTATGTACTTTGTACCTATTTGTGATTATTTATTGTCTGATGACTATATTCTAAATTCCATGAAAATGGGGGCAGAGTCTGTCAGAATCATCAAGTATACAGCTCTATATTTATTTTAAGAACTAATAGGCCAAGTGTGAGGACCCATTTCTGCACTCCTAGCACTTTGGGAGGCTGAGACAGGAGCAGAACTTGAACCCAAGAGTTTGAGACCAGCCATGGCAAGACCAGCCTTGAGAAAGGAGGGAGGGAAAAGGAGGAGGGAGGAAGGAAGGAAAAATAACCAGGTGTGATGGTCTGCACCTGTAGTTCCAGCTACTAGGAAGCCCAAGGCAGGGGGATACCCTGAACTCAAGAGTTTGAAGCTGCATTGATCTATGATGCTATTGCACTCTACTCTGGGTGACAGAGAGACCCTTTGTAACAAAATAAAAGAAAAAGAACTAATATTCAGGAGGGCCTTCAAGCATTGGCAACTGGCAGATTTGGAGGGTGGTTAAGATTCTTTACATTCTTGAAAAATCATATGATTTTGGTTTGGCAAAACATATGCTTTTGTGCTGTCCAAAAAGATTTAGAGAAGCCATTGAGACTAAAGAGAATAAGTTTAAGTTTTGTTAATCAATTGATACTCATATATCATTCAAAATATATCAGTGTTTGGATTAATATTGCTAGATAATTTGGAAAATGGGTGCCAATTTTATATAGGATAGTGGGAGGCAGTAAATTAAAGAGTATCTTCTACTTCATTTTAGGACAATATGAAATGTGCAGTTAAAATTCAGCATGACTCTGCTTAAAATTATGTTCCTTTTTGGAGAAGAATTGCTATTACATGGAATAGAGAATCAGTAAAATCACTTTGTGTATGACTTATTTTTGTATTCATTGTGTTGTGCTTATTTCTATAATGGTATTCCAAATTGGGAAATGGAAATAGTTTATAATCAGTATATCCAAAGTATATGATCTCTGTGGATATGAAGAATTCTGCAAGTTTAGGCAAAGCAAACCTTGCATGTCTTTTGAAGCTTAATTTACCTTAAATTTTTAGGGGGAGGGGAAGTAGTTCCTCATGAAATCAAGCAAATAGAAAATGTTATAGGACACTTAGGGTAAAGTTAGACCTGTCAGATTTGTCCATGGTCCCCATGGAGCCTGGCTTTAGGATTTCCTTCTCCTCTCCCATGGCAAACAGGCACTTTGTGGAAAAATAGAATCACTGGGCTGTAATTGAAAATCATTCTGCAAAGAATTTCACATTCATCAATGAATATGAAGGTAAACCATAAACACATCAACACGGGAGGGCATATTAGGTGTATAAATGGAAATTTATGTGGGATTGGAAAGGAAAAAAAAGATAAACATCTAGTAGTGGGATTGCCAAAGGAAAAAAAGATCTGGTCAGTATCAGATCCAGACCATCCTACACTTTTCTTTTCTTTTCTTTTTTATATTAAATCATACCAGTGTACATTAATACGATCATGGGGTACAGTGTACTGTTTCTGTATACAATTTGAAATACTTTCATCCTACTAGTTAACATAGCCTTCATGTCTTTTTCTTAGTTATTGTGTTAAGACATTTATATTCTACATTTAGAGAGATTCACATGTACCCTTATAGGATGAACCATACGCATGATCCCACCAATCACCCTCTCCCCTCTACCCATATTC
>CAUYQV010161335.1:0-19503 GCA_963574575.1 Galagoides demidoff
CCTGTGGTCCCAGCTACTTGGGAGGCAGAGGCAGGAGACTCGCTTGAGCCCAGGAGTTGGAGGTTGCTATGAGCTGTGATGCCATGGCACTCTACCCAGGGGGATAGCTTGAGGCTCCGTCTCAAAAAATAAAATAAAATAAAATAAAAATAAAAATCAAAGCCTCTTTATTAAGTGAAAACAGTCAGGATTTGGTAATATGGCTGTTGGAACTATTATGATGGTGCCAGTTATAATGGGGAGGCAGCTGTCCTCACCTTCCCTCCTTCCCAGCTTCTGTAACAACTCCACCTGCCCCCTGGCCTCCCCAAATAGCTCTTTGCCACTTCATTTTTAATAGCAGGTGGTTTTCATTTGTTTGTTAAGCCAAAGGGCAATGCAGAATTATCATGCTTCTGCAATGGAAACGGAGACAAATCATTGCTTACACCCGGAGAGCCAACGGCACACTTCAGAAACAGAGCCAGACGGTGTGAGCTGAATTAGGTGCTTTTAAATATTGTCTGAATGAAGGCCTCACATGGTAGATAAATAAGAATTACACACTGGGTTCTTTGTTTTCTTGGGTTATTACAGGTGTACTTTCCAATAACTGAATAATTTGAAGACTGTTTCAGAGATAAACAGTGTTTTCTAATTAATGCAATTCTTTTCAGAAATTAAGGGAGGACAAACTGGGTCCTGTTCACTTCTCTTTTATTAGGCAAACAATTTACATTTTATTATGAAAATGAAGTCTGCAAACAGGATTACTTTATTAAATCACCACCTCCTCAGCTTTTCTTCTCTGCGGTAAGTATTCACTATGATTTAACAAGCCTCCCACCTGCCTCGTGAATGTTTTTTTAAAATTTCCCTCTTTCCTCTGAGATTTAACTGAGATGTAGAACCTTTTTTATTTTTCAGACCTCTTGGAAAAAGCGGTTTTTTGTTCTGTCAAAGAATGGAGAAAAGGGCTTTAGTCTTTCCTACTACAAAGACCATCACCAGCGAGGGTCCATTGAAATTGATCGGTGTGTATCCAAGCAAGAAAATTTGTTTTTTTGAGACAGAGTCTCATGATGTCGCCCTGGGTAGAGTGCTATGGGGTCACAGCTCACAGCAACTTCAAATTCTTGGGCTTAAGCGATACTCTTACCTCAGCCTCCCAAGTAACTCGGACTACAGGCACCTGCCACAATGCCCAGCTATTTTTTATTGCAGTTGCCATTGTTGTTTTAGCTGGCTCAGACCAAGTTTGAACCCTCCAGGCTTGGTGTATGTGGCTGGCAGCGCCATAACCACTGTATTACGGTCACCGAGCCCAAGCAAGAAAACTTTTATAACAAGGGCTATGAAGTCAAATACTAACAAGTTGTGTGCAAATTGAAACTTGAATCACTGACCAAAGCAACCAAGTGCTTCAAAGTTATTTAATATTTGTGACTGAACAGGAGCTAAAATAGTGAAGGCTTTGAGTAAAAGATACTTATTTTATAGTCTATGTTATAGTTGATAAATCTTTAATTAAGAAGCATTCAGTGAAGAAGGCCTTTGATTTATGTAATTTGGGGACCAGATGAGCACCTGAAATTGCCATTTTATAAAAGCAAGATGCATTTTGAAAATGTTTAGATCAGCTGTTTTTGTCTTCTCCTTAAAACATTATGTACAAAAAACTTGAAAACGATAATAATTTGTGGAATCAGGAATCCAAACAAAATAGGAACTCTGGGATTAAACCGCAGGCTCAACCAAGTTATTTCCAATTAATGATAAACCAGATCCAAAATCCCAACTTATTTTCTAAAATTATTAGATAACCTTCAAAACACGTATCAAGCAGGTAGGTCTAAGTTTTACTGGGCTTGACTCCCAGTATAAAATATTTATTTGTTTTCTTTCTATTTGTGTACTTACATTGATTTAATACTCCGCGTCTGTATCAAACAGAAATTCCAGTGTAGAAGTTGGCATAAGTAACCAGGAAAAGATGCAGACTGTGCAGAAGATGTTTAAATGCAGCCCAGATGAGGTGATGTCCCTCAAAACGACTAGCAGGGAATACTTCCTCATTGGCCATGACAGGTGAGAGAGGGTGGTGCCGTCACCCAGAGCATGTGCACAGAACAAATCAGCCCAGAGAACAAAACATTCTAAACCAATTTGCGGTAAACACGCTCTGCGGAGAGACCGGGGCCACAGGGTCTCCAACCTGTCTTGTCAGTCTTCATTACTTGTTAAAACACTTTGGAATGTCACTGTACTCGTTTCCTGGAGCTGTCATATGAACTACCACAAACCGTGTGGCTTAGAGCAACAGAACGTTATTGTCTGACTATTCTGGAGTCTAAGAGTCTCAAATCAAGGTGTTGGTTGGGCTGTGCTCCCTCTGAAGGTGCCAGGGAAGGATCTGTTCCAGGCAGATATGTTCTCTCCTAACTATGGGCAGTTCCCTTGGCTTATGGCAACTAACTCCAGGCTTCACGTGGTGTCCTTGCCGTGCACATGTCTCTGTGTCCAAATTGCCCCTTTATATAAGGACACCTGTCACGTCGGGTTAGGAGCCCATCTTACTCCAGTGTCACTTCTTCTTGACTAATCACATAAGCAACAACCGTATTTCCAAATGCGGTCACATTCTGAGGTATGGGGGGGTTGGAACTGGAACATATGAATGAGGGGGGCCAAAATTCAATGCATAACAGTCACCATCACCCCAGATGCATTCCACATAAAAGAATCCAACACACAAACTTCTGTACAAGGTACATATATTAGGGAGGGACTGCGCTCACCCCTCAAGGAGTCTCCAGTTTTCAAGCCAGGCCCCTGGTATGGGCAGTGATGTCTAGTGGGTTCTTTGTTGGTGAGTATCTATCTGCCGCAGTGAGTGGCAAATGGCTTTATAGGGGCTGGGGGGCGGTTGGGGCGGCCGATGGGTTTGGGAGTTGGGGGAGTGGCGGCAAATGCTGAAGTTGAAGTATGAAGGACTTTGGTCTGTTTCAGACGGGCCCAGTGCTTTCTTTTAAGTTGTCATGTGAGTCAACAGAAAAGAAGATATGATTTGTACAAAACCATTCAAGCACATTCTTCATAAACACGTGCATTCCCTACGGGGAGACGCACCTAGATAGTTACACAGAAATGGAGCCCACATATTAGGGGGCTCGCTTCAGAATAGAAAAGGAATCTGCATCAAAGCCAAAAGCTCCAAACCCTGTGATCACCACTATTATTTTCTATTTTACTTCCCATTTCTCTGAACTTTCCCCACGAAGGTGGCATGAGAGATAATTCTGCTGTGCAAAGGCAGAGGTGGGCCGTTTAAACTACTTCAGGAAAATCCTTGTTCCCTGATTCCTGCTCTCCCTGCCTGTTCTAATCATAATACAAGATTCCCTTTCTGGTTCAAAAGGAGCGCAGGTGCCATTGGTGCCATTGATGGCTGAAAATGTATTCCTGTCAACAGGGAGAAGATAAAAGACTGGGTGTCCTTCATGTCATCATCTTGCCAGGATGTAAAAGCAGCACATCAGAATACAGAGGTGACTCTCCATCACTAACAAAATAACAGGGCCCTGAACACAGCCCCCTTCAACAGGGAACAATGGTGGCTTTTGTTTTTCACCTTAGCGACCGGTGTTCATACAAGGAACAAATAAGCAAGAACGTGTACGCCCCTGGGTTTTTTTTTTTTTTATGATTAACAATAGGAAGAAAAAAAGGGGGGGGGGAAGCATTTTTGCATTTTGCCAGAGAGCTAAAATACAGACACTTGAGATTTTCTTCATCGTGGAAGGGGGAGGAAAAATCAACTGTAGCATTTTAAAATAGTAGCTGGAACCATAGTATTTTCGATCATTGTTATTCAAGCTACGTAACCAGTTGCCTTTCAAGTGACTAAGTCCAGGGTGGTTTCTATAAAGATGTTTTTCATCTTGCTTGCATTTTAATATATTGTCTCTTATGTAAGTGCTAATAGCTGTAAGTTTTTAATCATTTTCTAAGGGCCTCTGCTAATTTTTTAAAGTCCCTTCTTAGCTCAGACTTTTATAGATGGGACTTTGGTCTCTAGGTAGTTCTTTTTTTGTTGTTTAAACATGTTTTCTAGGCTGTTCTATGCTTACAGCAAAAGCCAAAGCCAAGGAGGAGAAAGCAAAGCATGCCTGCAAGTAGACTCCAGTGATTAAGCCAAGGGGACAGGGTATGAGGGAGTGTAGTTGAGAAGATCGGCTGAGAGAAAGTCAGGTCACCTCTAAAGGCCAGTCTGAGTATTGTCAACAGCCTGGGACTAGGCGAGAGACGGGTAGACTCTTGTCTGAGTGACTCAACGCTGGCCGTCCAGCAATATGAGTGTTGGATGGCTGTGGGGAGAGACTGGAAGCAGGCAGCTCAGTGAGGGCTAAGCCACGCTATGGTGACATCATTCTTTTGTATAAGCAGGAGAAACTCTCCCCAGGTGATGAAAAGCCCTCTTCCAATCCCAGCCCTCTGCCTGGTCCTTCCAGCACATCAGAAGCTGTTGGCTCCAGCTCTCCGAGGGACAGTCTCCCAGACTTGGTAATCGTACTTACCTCTTTCCCTCTCAGAACACCACACCTAGGAGTCAGCTAATGCTTAAAATCTTACCAGTTAGCAGTTGACTTTGACTGCGCCTACCTTGACAATGACCCTTCCCCCTGACGGTGATCCTGTATGAACTTTATTTTCTGTGCCGCAGATGAGCCTCACTGTTGGCCCTGAATACATCTCAACATGTTTGTTCATTTGGATGCTCTTTGTTGAGATAGAGTCTCACTCTGTCATGTTGGGTAGAGTGCTGTGGCGTCATAGCTCACAGCAACCTCAAACTCTTGGGCTCAAGCGATCCTCTTGTCTTAGCCTCCCAAGTAGCTGGGACTACAGGAGCCTGCCACAATGCTGGGCTAGTTTTTAGAGACAGGGTCTCACTCTTGCTCAGGCAGGTCTTGAACTCCTGAGCTCAGGCGGTCCACCTGCCTTGGCTTTTCAGAGTGCTGGGATTGTAGACAGGAGCCACAATGCCTGGCTCATTAGCACGCTCTTGACAAGCATTTGGGGATACTGTGCTAAAACCCCTCGGCTAAATCAAATCTTGTCTGGCAACTTTTTCCTTTGTTCTACACACGGCGCACAGATCCCTCCGTAAGAATATGCCCCAGACACAGCCTATTCCCTCCGTGCTGTCTGCCCTGCACAGGCAGGGGTAGAGAGCTTATAATTTCCTACCTTTGCCCGTTGGTCTTCCTTGTCACTACAGCTCCATGGCACTTCACCTTCATTCCCAATGAAATCCACTTGAGGAAGTAAAATATAATACAGTTTCCTCTTAAAAGTAACCTGTAATTGTCCCCTCGGCTTTCTTGGATTTGCTGTGTTCCCAAGTTTGGATATTGGTAATAAATTGGCGGAGGGGTTTTGTTCTCCTGCGTGGATACTATTTCCTCCCTTAGAGACTGAGTGACTTTCCCCCATCTGTGGGCATTGAGCTCATCTAATGAGGCACAGCCTCCTATTTTATCTAATTAGTAGCTCTGCAACTATTTTAAAAGCTTTCTGTAGCATATCAAATTCACCCGGCCAAACACCACGTCTTAGTTATTCCTTGAGTAGAAACAATGGCGTGAAACAGACTTAGGAAGGCGACCCCTTTTCAGTAAATGCCTCTTGCTCTTCACTCACAATATCTCCTTCCCCCCAGAGACGACATTAATGGTCATTTTGCTTTTTCACATTATGTATTCAGATCCAGTGAGGTTTCAACCAGCTCGAGGTAAAAGCACCATTTGCCTTGCTGGGGCTCGTTTAAATTAAGTGGGGAACATTTCTTTACCCTCAACTCCACAAGATCTGGCTCCATGAGTTTGGAGCTAGAAAGATGGATACAAAGACAACTGTTTCTTTTTCTTGTTAAGTCACCTTCTTCCAAGGACTTCCTAGAGAACATTGACAGTCCTTTCCGAACCTCTTGCTCTAAGGCATCGTTCTTGGAAGAATTAAATTGTACTTAGCACAGTTTTCTTGCCAAACAAAGCAGCCACTTTGTAGAGGAGTATTGTGCATCAGTTAGGGGAGGAAAAGCAATAGTTAGTTGAACCTAGATCACCTTGAAGCCTTTAGTGTATACTATCACATGATCAAGACAAATTACATTGCTGTGGAAACAATAGAAGTATGATAGCAGAACAGAAAAGAGAAATCTCCAGCAGGAAAAGGAAAGATTGAGTGCCCGGACACTGAGTTAATTACCTTCTCAGATGGCATTGGATGATAACCAGAAAAAGACGGGGGTGAGCACTCATGGCAGAGCTTAGGGACTTAGAACGCCACCCACGGGAGAAAACCACTTGTTCTAAGTTACAGTTCCAGATGGTAGAGGAAAAACAACGCCTGAACGATGTGCTTATATTTTTATATCATCAGTGGTGTCCCAGACTCCAAAGGCAAATTCAAGTTGTGTGGGCTTCTGGATGTAACCTTGGAAGATCCGCTGGTCTTTTCAACCCAACTATTCTATTATGGCTGTTCCGGAAAACGTGTGATTTAATTCCATATCTTACAGAGAAAAAAAATTAGTTCCTTTATTTTTTCTCTTTTATTCAGAATTCACTGGAAATAGGTTCTCCAGGATTCAGGCAAGCGCATCTACCAGATGACGTCTTTTCAGAGACCACTGAAGAAACAGAGGAAGAGAGTCACTACCTTAGTCCTCGTAGTGTTCTTTTAGAGGTAACCCCAACTGTCCATTCATCATACAGATATTTACTACATCCCAGCCACACACTATTCGCAAGACACTAGGCTGGAGTCCATAAGGACATAGGTGAATCAGCTGATGTGATCAAGGTGCTAACATTTGAATATACGCCGACTATCATACAAGATAGAAAGAGCTCTGTGCTGAAGACAGATGCTTCAGGGCTACGTGAGGGGGGTGGGGAGAGGAGCTAACTTCCAGACAAGAGACCAGGGAAGGTTGCACGGAAAAGATGCATTTGACCTTGTCTGATGGGTAAAATTTGGATCTGGGGGATTGACTCAGAAGACCCAGAGTAGGGAGTCTTTCTTTTTATATTCTTGCCAGAATAGTATGAGCAAAGGTGCTTGGGTGACAAATGGGGTGCCGTGTATCAGTCTGTTGATCCGTTGGAAGCCCTTCCTGACTGCCTTCTCTGCACTGGCCCTGGGCCATGCTATAGACATGATGGCTGCAATAATGAATCTGACATTGACCCTGTCCTCAGAGATGACAGTCTTATCAGTCTCTGTGTGGCAGTGTGACAGCAAAGGCATGGTTAAAGTGCTCAGGAAGCAATAGAAAGGACAGATTTTCTCTAGCAGAGTCAGAGTTGAAATGGCAATTGGTGCGTGTGTGGTGAACAGTTCAGTTAGGCTGGAACCTGGAGTGTATGAATGACATAGTGGGAAATAAAGCAGAGAAGAGTCAGATCGTGCTGGGTCTTGAATGCCGAGTTGACTTCCTTCTGTAGGTAGTGTAGAGGAAGCGATGGCTTCTGAGAGTGGGAAGGAGCAAAACCTGAACTAACTTTCCTAATCCTTAGCAGCTACCTGTGCAGCAGACCGCAGAGAGAAGAGTGCAAGTGGGAGATAGGGGGGCAAAAGGGGTGTGGAGGGGCTTATCATTCCCAAATTGGGGATTTTCTACAAGTTGGTGACATGCGTTTCTGCAGAGTAAGCATCCTCGGCCCAGATAAAGGCAGTTAGACGAGCTTCTGAGCAGCAGAATTCTCAGAGCCTTTAGTATGCAGTGGTGCATCATAAATAGCCAAGCCAGATGCAACACACAGCATCTCCTAAGCTCGTTTGAGCACAGAGCCCTTCTTTCCCCCAAAATATGTTTGTGCTTGTGTTCCCTGGAATAAGTCCTTTGTGGTAGTCCCAACAACCAGTCAGGTGTGTACCAAGCACCAGTTAAAGCCTGGCATTTGCTGGATACCTTATGGGATGCAGTCTACTAAGGCAGATAAGACTAAGCTAAAAGACAAAATAAAGTACAAAACTAGGCAATAGAAATCCAGAAAAAGGAGAGCTTGGCAGTGGCTGAGGCAAGCAGAGGAGGCTGTGGGACGTCAGCCAGGCCTGAACATGATTTCAATAGGCAGAAGAGAAGAGGGGCATTCCAGGTGAAGGAAGCAGGTGCACGTGGGGACAGGAAGGGGGACAAGGGGAAGACTCGCCCGACTGCAGGCAATGTTCCAGTTATGGGTTAGCAGTGAACTTGCTAGGAAGCCTTAAGGATTTTGAACAATCACTGTTGCACATGACTGTCTTTGTTCTGAAGGAGCTATTGAGAGCCTTCCAACAGCCATATTTTCTTTCTTTCTTTTTTTTTTTTTTTTTTTTTTTTTGAGAAAGAGTCTCACTATGCTGCCCTCTGTAGAGTACTGTGGTGTCACAGTTCACAGCAACCTCAAACTCTTGGGCTTAAGCGATTCTCTTGTCTCAGCCTCCCAAGTAGCTGGGACTACAGGCACCTACCACAACGCCCACCTATATTTTTGGTGCAGTTGTCTTTGTTGTTTAGCGGGCCTGGGCTGTGTTCAAACCCACCAGCCTTGGTGTATGTGGCCGACGCTATAACCGCTGGGCTATGGGAGCCCAGCCCCAACAACCATATTTTCAAAGTCCTTTATACAGCCCTCCCCACCTAGCAACCTGGGCTACCTGAGAACACAGTAGTCTGACACCAGCACTACCTTGTTCCTGACTCATCGATCTAGTCAAGGGCCATGACTCTAGACTAGAACTGACTGGGGAAAGGCTCTTAGGTCATTAAGTGTCTAATGATGAAGCAGAAAGGTAAGCAGCAATTTAATACAATAGAAAGAACACCTGTATCAGGAGCATGGGGGATTCAGGAGAAGAAAATTGACTTTGAGTCTCCCAGAGTCTGCTGGTTGTGGTTAGGTTGGTCCATATACCCCAAACGAGAAACATGGTCATCTGGTGTGGGTAGACCCACTATCTCAGGGCCCAGAGCCGTAACAGTAGGAACAAGAAGCTACCTGACTAATGGGTAGACTCGTATCTTTACGTGTATTCTTCTTGTTTACAGCTGGATAATGTTATTACTGCCAACATTTCTGATGAATCCATTGAATGGGATAGTCCAGGCCAGGTCTCCAGAAGAAAGGAGTGTCATTATATGTCAATGAAATCCTGGTAAGGAAAACTGCCCTTTAAAAAATTAATTTTAGCTAATCTGCTATCACAGAATAATTACTGTCAGTTCATTTTAATAGTTGATAAATTGATGCAAAACATTACCACAGACCAAGTTCAGCATATTATTTCTTGTTCACAAAACAAGAAAATGTGGCAGTGGTTTCCCCACCCACAGAAAACCATTGATGACGTCCTCGGGACATTTTCTGTCTCCCTGGGGAAGTTATTTTCTGTTTTGCATTTATGTCTTTCACACTCTTGCTTCTGTCCTCCAAACCCTGTAAAGGGTTATTTTGATTCCATATCCATTTTCAGAAGGAAATTTTGTTGGATCTGATTCTAACTATGGCTGTGATTCTGATGGTGGTTGGATATACTTCAAGCCCTTGTTAGTTTTCCACATGGCGGCTAGCTACTCAAATCTGACACACACCGTGGAAAATTGTAAATAGACATGCTAAAAAAGGGTTTGTTTTAACTTCTCATTCTCTAGTTTTTTCAAAGAGACATCCCATGAGTCTGAGGATGGCGGCAAAGAGGAGCTCCAGACCTTACCTGAGACCCAGGATGGGAGGCCTCACGTGCAAGAGCAAGACTCAGACAGTGATTCATGTCTCTCGCCGACCAGTGCAGAAGCACAGGCCACAAGTGACCAGAAGGGGTCGGCCTCCCTCACTGTTGTGCAATTGTCCATATTAATCAAGTAAAACTCAAATTTCTAAAACTTGACAGGCTCCTGCAGCCTCCTCCTCCTCTTCTTTCGCTTCTTCTTCTCCATCTTTTTCTACTTTTGCATAGAATTTAAATTTCAAAGCAGTTCCTAAAAGTCTCCAAGTCAGCCAAGAATCTGACCAGCTTCTCCCTGTCATAGATGCTTGGCAGAGGAATAAATTCTTTTGCTGGGGCAAAGCGATCCCTGGGCTGGGGGTAGCATGTTCAACTACTTTTGCAAATTCTCCTTTGCAATCTCCATGTCCTGGAACTCTGGATCCACACTGACCCAGGTAGCATTCACCTGCTTTTTACATCAAAGTGATTATGGAGACAAAGTTGCATGAGGCTTAATTATCAACTAGGATTTAGGTTTTCAGTAATACCAAGAACTTTTGATGTGATCATTGGAATTTTTACTTGTCTCCATCTCTTCTTCTATGGAATCTTTTCCTGCAAAGAATTATGCAGACTGAGCCAATGTGGACAGTTATGTAACCAATTTAGTCCATTATCTGCCTCCCTTCCTCTTGCCTACCACCTACTACCACATCCCAAGAGGGGCGGGGAAGGACGTTAATGAGTTCTTTTCAGAAATTTGAATTTACATTTTTCTCCAAATATTTTGGACAAACTACCTGGAAAGTATCATCTCAGAAATAGGAGGCCAAAAGTGTACTCAGAAAGCACAGTTCAGGGCCAGGGCCAGTTGCCGGATCTGACTGTTACAACGTCTTGTCTCATAGCAACATCCCTGATGAAGGCCAGCTGGAGAAGCTGGATGTGTTCCTTTCTCCTCCTGATGTCATAAACTATCTCACGCTCATAGAAGCTGCAGGATGCATATGGTAGGTTGGCGATTTGACTGTTACTGATTATACATAGAGTTGGAAGAGATGAGAATAATTGTATCTTGAAACACCGTATTTGGCAAAACTGAGTAGGGGGCTTGGATTACTATATTGTTGTTGTTATGAGAAGGTCTTTGAGGCGGAAATGAGGGTATTGTTATCTAGGAGAGTCACTTGGGAGCCTGGGATGGGGAGGAATGGTGTAAGAGGACCCAAGAGTCCAAGAAGCAGCCAATTTCTGACTTCTCAAAGATGAAGGAATACATCTGGTCCAAGGGCATCATTCCCAATCATTGAACAATGAGTATTTGACGAATGAATGACATTGATGAAGTTAACAAAATTCAAAGTTCTAAAAAATAAAGGCATACATATCAGGGTCTAAGACTTCCAGACACAAGGTAATCACTGTTTTTTTTTGATTCTACATTCTTATAAAGACTTTGTAATTTATTTTGAAGGAAGGTTACATTTTTATAAGAGGAGGACCTTTAATGTACAGTAAATGCTACACTTTAGTAGTCTTCTAAGTTCTAAGTGGGGAAGAACCACAAAGTTCCATTCTTCCAAATTTTCCATGCTCTAGGGCTCAATAAATACTTAACCAAAACTGTGGACTTCTCTGTGACTGAGCTTGCTCATTGGTTAATTCATTTGTTTGTTTATTAGATACTCATTGTGTAATCATTATCTACCCACTTCCAGTAAACACTTATTGAGCACCCTATGTTTATTTGGAGACACGAGTTTGTAAAAATTAAAAATACTAGAAACAAATAGTGGTACCCTACTTCCAGGATTGCATAGCCTGGTGAAAAAGACAGCCACACAAGCAAGTATATGTAAAATGAAATATGATAAGTAAGGTACTCACACAATGCAATAGAAGACCAGGAGAAGGGGAGATTAATTACAGCAAAGGCATGGAAGGCAGGACTTTGTAAGGGTGATATGATTTGATCTGGGCCTTGTAGCAGGGGTTAGGCTCCCATAGCAGTAAGAATATTACAAACTAGCAGTATCCCACTTTTTTTGGCAGCAGGCACCAGTTTCATGGAAGACAATTTTCCACATATGGGGTGGGGGTTGGGTATTAGATTCTCCTAAGGAGCACGCAACCTGGATCATTCACCTGTGTGATTTACGGCAGTACCTATGCTCTTATGAGAATCTAATCCCATCAAGGCTGATGTGACACAAGGTGGAGCTCAGGCGGTGATGTGAGCCATGGGGAGTGGCTATACATATAGATGAAGTTTCCCACACTCACCTCTGTGTGACCTGGAAGTGGGGTACCACCTTTTGTTTGTTGTATTTTAATTACTGTGTGGCCTGGTTCCTAACAGGCCATGGACCACTACTGGTCCGCTGCTCAGGCGTTGGGGACCACAGTTACAAACAGAAAAGGGAGGTCATCTCTTTCAGAGGGACACACCTTAGAGTGTGGCGTCCCCCACATGCCCTGCCCTCCCAGCAAGCTCGTACTCACACACACTATTCCCCCTGCAGTGTGGCTCAGTGGGAAGGTCCCCCACGCCTGGGATGCTTATTTCGCCACGGAGATCACCTTTTGGCAGTGAATGGCCTGAAGCCCCAGAGCCTGGAGGAGGTTTCCTTGTTTCTCACCCGATCCATCCAGAAGGAGGTGAGTACTAGTCACCAGCCCTGGCCAGGGCGAGTCAGTGCCAAAAGGAACCAGGTCGAGGTCTAAAGGACTCTGAACACAAATGGGATTCTTCCTTCTTCTGCCACCAAGTGTAAATAAACAGAATGTTCTCCTAGGAAGGACTCTTTCAGAATTCTTTCACAGCAAGTAGCATCCAGAGAGAACCCTGGGCTAGGAGATAGGCAGCCTGGGTTCAGCACCTCAAAGGCAAAACGAGCTTTTGTGAAATCAGGCTGGCTCAGGGCTTGTGAACCAGCTCCTTTAACCAATTTGTGCTTTTCTTTTATGAAAAACCAGGGATAATGATAGTACTGGTTGTTGGAGGATGAAATGAGAGTAACATGCTTACAACAGTGATTGGCACATAGTAGGTGCTCAATACTCATTTAGAATGATAGTTACTAGTTACTTTTACTTCTATGACTAGCTGTGGAATGCAGTGTAAATTCAGTTTTTTAAGCCTCACTTTCCTCATCTCAGAAGTCATCATAGCTTTACCTTCCTAGAGTTATCATAAGAATTAAACATGATATGTGGGGATGCACTAAGTATGTGTGTTCCTGAAGAATTAGCCATCGTCCTGGACAGCAGGACACTCTCCATTTTGTCCATTCCTTCCCTAGGCTACTTTTAATTCTAGCTAGCCCTGTGCCTCGGGAAAATCCTTTCCATTCTTCGGGCTTCAGTTTATTCTCTCAAAAGTAAGGGTTGGTTTTCAAATTATTTCTTACACCCCAGGATGGGAGTGAAAAGAGAGGAGAGGAGAGAAACGGTATGCTGGGGCTTCAACTAGAGACATTCACATTGATCACTGATCTTTTATGAAAACAGGTTCAGTCCAAAATATTGGACTTTCCTGCTAGCTTTCCTCGAAGAAACAGTTTCTTGGCTTAAATTTCTTTTTTTTTTTCAAAACACTGTAGGGATAAAAAACAATTTTGGTTACACTGTTTAGCGGTGCTTGATTTGGGTTCTTGGCTTAACATTTTTGAAACTAGATGATGTCCTGAATTTCCCCAGCTCTCAGAGTGTATGATTATGTAGCATGTCTATATTAAGAATTTCTCTTATCTCTTCTGCATCTCACACTAACTCTGTTGGCCAAATTTTACTATCCCTATTATCTACTTGAATAAGGCCAGGGAGGCTGAGTGAGTTGTCTAAGACACATGACTAGTGAGTGGCAGAGCGAGTACACATTCATCATTCACTTTCTGTTCACTGAGCATTTCCTGAATGCTGGACGCTGTGCTAGGTTTGAGAGCTATGAAAATGGCTTCAAGCCTGAGCTTAGGGAGCTCACAGATTAGTGGACAAAACAGGCTGATTATGTGCTGCTTACAATACAGTATGTGCCCTGAGATATGAACTGTAGGAGCACAGAATAAATTTATTTGAAGGAGGCCCGGAGGGTATCTTGGAGGTGATGTTAGACTGGGTTTTGAGGACCGAGTAGGATTTTGCCTGGTGGAGAAAAGGCAGCTTTCAGGGACCCAGCCCAACACTCTAACTGTTTGATATTTCCTCTGCCAAAGATCCGTGCTGGAGCCCAGTGGTCAATATGATCTTCTGAGCCCTTCTGAAAGACAACCCTCCCCCCACCCTGCCAAGGATAATTTTTAGTCATTGGCTTAGAAGAAAGGACTTTTTGCCTAGGAGCTGATCCAGGGACTCTACCTGGGTGTTGCTACCTGGCTGTTCTAGACTGTGGAGTCATTGCGCAGGAAGGAAGCGATGGTGTTTCTCTTGGGCAGGTTCTGCCTCCCCCCTTTCTATTTGAAGCAACTCCTAGATGTCACTGACATATGGCCATTCACCGACATGATTATCCGGAAAATCAGAAAACCCCTATTATTCCACTCCCACCATTCCTGACTTAATTTATGCCACAATGGATATCCAATCCTCTTTTAAAATCCAAACGCCCAGTCCCTGGTAAGAAAAAAACACGAAAAACCCCAAAAACACTGGAAGTGGGAGATGTGAGACCAAAGGAGGAACAATTAGTGGCCCCTAGTGTTGTCAAGTACCTGAGCCCATCACCTGTCGCACTACGGTTGAGAGAAACAGGAGGTTGAATGTAGAGGGGGTGGGGTCAGCGAGGGGCGAGAATGGGTTTAAAAGGCTGGAGAGAAGGGGTGTGTGTGTGTGTTCATGCTAGATTGCAAGCAAAAGTCATCAAATTTCAGTTTCCTCCCCATTTTGTCTGGGCTCGGTCCTGTCTGGTGGTCTCATCTTGATTTGCCAGTTTTAAGAGGCTCTTTTAGTCCCTGGTGCATCTGGGCCCCGTCTGGAGTCTGCCCTAAAGGCTCAGGCCAGTGGACCCCAGAAAATAAAAATCCCCTTTCCAGCTGAATACACAAGTCATCCCTGGCTTCTTCTGGCCCAGATATTATAGCTCATTGCAGGATTTTCTTCAGAAGCAGCTTCAATGCGTGTGAAGACAGATTGACAACCCTCCTCCCCCACCCTGCCAAGGATAATTTTTAGTCACGCAATTTTCTTCTTTCTTGTGTTTTAGAAAGTAAAACTCACCATCATCAGGATCCCAAACTCAGAGAAATTCCATGCTGTAGATTGTAGGTGCCCCTTAAAATATCAAGGTGTCGCTCCTTTTCAACTGGATAAATCTGGGAAGCTGAAGAGGAGTCCAGCCATTAAAAAGGTCCCCCAGAAAGGGACCTCAGAGGAATGTGCCTGGGACCCACTGCAGCCCAGGCAGGATGGAGCCAGCGCTCTGTCTACCCTGTGACACAAGACAAGGCAAGTCGGCACTCTGTGGATTTCTGCATCTGCATCTTAACAGCAGGGATAACTGTCCCCTCTGTGGCTACTGCATCAGAAATGTTGAGACGGTGTGTGAGATGATGACACACACAGTGGGAATGGAAGGCCTCAGTATTATCTGAGACTTTGTTCCAAACACCACAGTCACAGACTGGGTCAGCGTCTCATGTCGTACACACTGTGTGTTCCATGAGGTCATCGTCCACACAATCCCTTTGTTAAGGAACGTATGGTTGGAAATACTCCTTCCAGGAAGGCAAGGTTCCCAGGAGAGGTGTGATACCCAATTAGCCTTCCCAAACACCTCCTGCCTCTCATCATCCCCTCCAGAGTGCTGAGACACAGCAACCTCCTGCATTCAATAAGTATCTTGTTTTCTTAAAGATCCAGTAACTTTTTTAAGAAGTCAAGGCCACTTGAGGCCATATCCAGCAAAGATCTGTCTGTTGTATGAAAAATAAGGGAACTACTTAGGACTTCAAAGTTTGAAAGTTCTTAACTAAAGGACGCATTAACTAATAATACTGGAAAGCCAAAAGAATCAAATCCTTTTTTATGAATCGGAAGACAAAGGCAGAGAGCTAAAGCACTAATCAAATTGGGGAATGTTAAAGCAAAAGGAGTCTTCAGAAACAATATCTTACAGTGTTGTCATGGCACATGGAAGAAATCACGGTCTGGAATGGGGCAAGACTTGGCTGCTCTGTGGTTCCAGGCTTCCTAGCTGTTGACTGGCAGAACCCAGAATCTAAAACCAGCTCTGGGAAGCACATATCCTGATTCTCACCTGGTAATTTGGACTTAGATTTGAAAAGACCTTCAGCACTTAGAAGAGACATTCAGAAATATAATTCATTTCCTATTATCTACATTGTTAGGGGAGTATAAAACAAAGTTTTGTTTACATGCCCTATTTGACCTACTGTTTCTGCTTCTAGAAATTTATCATGCAGAAATACATAAATACATAAAGATAACCTGCCAGAAAGAAGCTTATGGTACCACTGTTTGTAATAATAATAAAACATCGTTTGGGGATTACTTATGTAGGATGTCACGTAATTGAACACCGCAGATGTTAAAAAGTTCAGCATGTGCAGTTTGGAAAAATATTCACAATACAGTAAAATGAGGAAACCAGCTTATAGTACAGTCAATAGAATATCATCTCATTTTTGTAAAAATGGGTTTTTGATGTTTGCATGTATATATAACATTTTTTTCACCCTGAATTAGGGAGAGATATACTGACCTTGCAGTTTAAATTTAAGCACCTTGCCTGCCACATAGTGTTAGTGGCGCTACCATTGCTCTGACAAGCTTTTTTGAGTTAAAGTTGATAATAACATATATCAAATTATTAAAAGAATTACCCCTGAGAAACATGATGAAGGTTGGCTGTGGGGGAAGAGGCATTTCTGCTATGTTGGAATTTTTTTTGTTTTGCATCTGAGCATATGTCACTTTTATAATAAAAACATACAAGTGTGAAAAAAATATATATGTGTATTTTTTAAACTTTCCAAAGTGGGAAACCACACTTCCACCACAGGGAAGGAAATTAAACAAAAAAACCAACCATCAAGGGAAAACCACCAAGCAGCCAACAAAGTTGATGGATTTCCTACTTTGAAGCCCAAAGAGCCTGGCTGTGGTTTCCCTCAGGAGGCTCCACGGCAGCGCCCACAGAGCTTAAAGAAGGAGCGATGACCCGCGGTCACCAGTTCCTTCCACCCCTCACTGAAGCTAAGAGCTGGAGGCTAATGGAGTTGAATCATGTCCATGGCGCCTGGAAGTACGGGGGCCGGAACACAGACCCTCTGGCTCCCCCTCCCAGGCTCTTCCCAGCCTACTACAGTGAGGGCAGCCAGCCTGCTCCTGACCTTCCCTCCCGCAGCAGAATCAGCGGGGTACTCTTTATGCAGATCCCGCTCCCAGAGTTTCTCTCACATGAAGGTTTGTTCCCAAAGGAAAGGTTCTCCCAAGCGAAGATTCTGCTTCAGTAGGTCCAGTGTGGGGCCCTGGAATCTATGTTCTCATAACCACACTCCCACCCCACCCAGAGGATTTGAGGGCAGGTGGTCCAGGGAACACACAGTGGGAAGCATCATCCCAGGGTCCCATAAGAGTCCCGTGAGTTCTCTGAGAGGCTACAGAACAGAGTCTGCACAGGGGCGTTTCTAAGGGGAGAGAAGCCACAGTTTTCACTAGTTCTGAAAGTTGCTACAAACTATGACCCCCTACCCCACCTCCAAAAATGCTTTCATTCTTCTGGGCCTCCCCTTTCTCGGACCCAGAGCCCAGCCACACTTGCCCAGGATTCAACCTAGGTTCTTTTTGCCAATAGTGGTAGTGGCCCCAAGGAAAGCATAGAGCTACACCTGGCCCCAGAGTGCAGTAATCGAGGAATTTATCTCAGACCTCCCTTCTGCTACTACATGTTTAAGAGAGCTAGAAGACCAGAAAAAGACTGTGCCTTGTATATGTATAATTTCCCCAAAGCTAAGAGGGTGGAACCCCCCCGGATTCTGCCCACCATACCAACCCCTGGTACATAATGCCATCCAGATTGTTCCCCTCCCAGACCATCCTCCAATGTTCATCCCAACCTGATTCCAGGTGGGTAACACAGAACTGGGCACCTGCAGAGTGATTAGCCCAGCTGTCCCTGCCAGGGATGGCCCCTGTCTGGGGAAATTTCTGGGGGAAAGGGAGTAATGAAATTAGACCAGAGCTATTCCAGACCATCACATCAGTGCCCTGAATCTGGTGCACCTCCTCAGTCTTGCTGGAGAAGAAACCAGAGCCCAGAAATGTGGAGAGACTCGCCTGGGCTTCCAGCTCCGTGCCGGGCCTCCAGCTCCCAGGCCAACACATTTTCTTGCCCTTCTCAGCATGGCATTTGGAGGTACCAGTGTTCCTCTTCCTAATGGTTGCCTCTTGCTTCCAGAACAGGCAGCATAGGGAGTCTATATGTTTCCACTTTGTTCTCTTGGCTGAGGATGCGAACTATTCAGAGTGAAATCTAAAAAGCAGCTGGTAAGACATGGAATACGTGCACTGGGCCAAGTACATCCACCCGTACTCGAAGCTGTCAACGTGTTAGTGTGGGTTCCAGAAAGGCACTCTTGTGTCGGTAGAGAGCAAACTGTCCCTTCACATACATGTACATAAGTGTGAATATAGACATAGGTGGGATGGAGAAGACAGGTGGGGAGCCACAATAATTCTTCAATAAACCGAGAGGCTGAACCTCTCCCAGTCCCCTCCACCCGCTTCTCGTCAGGGCTTGTGCCAAGTGACTTTCCCTGGAGATGATGAGAAGAATTTAAAGTATAAACAGGCCCCAAGGGAGAGGCCTTTCAGATTCAGTGGGATTAGTTCTGAGTTCTTTAGTGAAGCTGAATTTGTAGATATGCTTTTTTATTTTTAATTGAAAAGGCTCTTTAAAATGTCTGAGTTCATGAAACCTTCATCTAATGATCCAAGATCTGGTAGAATTTTAGGGCCAGTCTCCATATCACTTCTGGCTGGATGGTTCTGGAAAACTAAGAGAGCTGAAAGTGAACCCTGGACTCACAGCACTGGACTCTGGAGCTTCCCTGCCCAATACAACAGCCACTAACATGTGGGGCTATTTAACTATAAGCTAATGAACATTACATATATGAAATTTAAAATCCATTTCTCGGTTGAACCAGCCACACGTGAAATGTTCTGTAGCCCCATATGGCGAGTGGCTCCAGCGCTGGGCAGTGCAGATAGGAAATATATCCATCATCACAGTACAAGGGTGGACAGACCACTCCTATGTTAAGCCCCCCAGAGGGAACAACCCACCTGGGTTGCATTCACCACCATATTCCTAGCACATAATTACAGTGTGTATAGCTCAAAACAAGTGCCTGATAAATCTGAGTGTAAAGAAGGAATCACTACATTTTGTGTTAAATACTAATTCATAGCTGAAAAAGCAGTCAAGGACTCTATTCCGTTCACAGTAGTGCGAAAGAAGATGAAATATTTGGGATTTTACCTAACAAAGGATGTGAAAGATCTCTATAAAGAGAACTATGAAACTCTAAGGAAAGAAATAGCTGAAATGTTAACAAATGGAAAAATACACCATGCTCATGGCTGGGAACAATCAACATTATTAAAATGTCCATACTACCCAAAGCAATATATAATTTTAATGCAATCCCCATTAAAGCTCCACTGTCATATTTTAAAGATCTTGAAAAAATAATACTTCATTTTATATGGAATCAGAAAAAACCTTGAATAGCCAAGACATTACTC
>CAUYQV010161336.1:0-60946 GCA_963574575.1 Galagoides demidoff
ATATCTACCCCTTATCCAATCATTGCTGCCACCTACCTTGTGCTTACCAAGTACCAGATGGTCTAGAAATGTATCACCACTTACAAAGTGGGAAACAGAGGCTCACAGAGACTAAGACGCCTGTGTAAAGTCACACAAGAAGCAGGTAGCCGAATAGAGATTTGAATCCATGTCTCTCTGTCCCTAACTGCCTGCACTGCCCCAAACATGCCATCCACAGCTCACACCATCCAATTGTTCCAATGAGTTGAACTCAAACTCATCCACACCACCTGTGCCAAGCATTTCGATTCTGGCTCGCAAAAAGAGCCACCAGAAACATCCTCTTTTAGCATCGCCCCTTTGGACTCAGATGACTTGGGGAAAAAGTCATCAGACAACAGCTTACTGGGTTTACAGAGGGGATGAGAAGGAGGAAAAAGCCTTGTGTGTGGTTACTGGTTTTGATCTGGAAAGGAAAAAAGAGCTCAGAACCCACCAGGGAGAAACCAAGGAGACATTTACACTTACAAGGAGGTTCCCTACCTCATGGCTTGTAACATGTACAACCAGGGACCAACCTCCCCGCCCACTGGGGGAGAGGGGAGGGAATAAACTCCGTTTTATTCTTCCCAATCAACTGTTCCTCTTTAGCAGTTAAAAAAAATACAAGGCCGGCTAGGTTCATGAAAATTTATCTAAAACACATTCTAACGTTGAAAGGGAAAAAAAGCAAAGTTCAAGGTCCATATAGTGGGATTGCACCTATGTTAAAAGTTAAAAAAAAAAAAAAACCAAAAACTTTTTCTTTGTGTGCGTGTGCGCGCGCGCGCATGCGTAAATGAACACAACAGGTCTGGAGATTTCACATACGTTTTCTCCAAGGAAGGGACTGAAACTGGGGGAGGTAAGTCAAGGAAATGTTTAGTTTCACCTGTACGGTTAGAATTTCTTACAATCTCTGTGTATATTTGTGCTGCTCAAACTTTTAAATAAATAAATGTCACGGAATAAATAAATGTATACTCTCTCCCTCCACGGAGAAAAGGAAAGAAGTTGGGGGAGGATCAGTCAGCGATGCTCGCACTCACCTTTCCGCTTGGTGCAATGGTAAATTTGGCTGTGCTCCTGGGGCAGCGGGTATGGGTTGGGTGGGGGCAGAAGGTCCTGGGTGGGGCCGGAGACACCATTTTCACACTGGTACTGGGACCCTAAGTTGGACGAAGTGGAGAGAGCGCGAGACTCGCTGCTGAAAGGACTATGGTTGGAGGCCACTTTCTGCCTTACTGTGCTCCTGGGAACCACGGGATATTCTTTACTGAAAGAGAAAAAAAATGAAAAATAACTTTTATCAATGCCCTGATAGAGATTCCCTGAGTTGCTGAACCACATGTCCAAGAATCCAGCAGAATTTTGAAGAGTGAAATGATCCACTTACATTTACGTCCATCATATTTCAGGGACGTATGTTTAGGCACTTATGCCTTCTGTACTAGGTGAGTAGATGGACTAATAATTCTGTACATATACAGAAAGGTACATGAGCACCCCCAGTTAAGAACCCTCTGAACTCCCTGGGTGTGGTGGTTCACACCTGTAATCCTAGCACTCTGGGAGGCTGAGGTAGGGGGAATCACATGAGCTCAGGAGCTTTGAGATCAGGCTGAGCAAGAGTGGGACCTCATCTCTAAAAATAGCCAGGTATTGTGGTGTGTGTCTGTAGTACTGGGGAGGCTGAGGCAAGAGGATCGCTTGAGCTCAAAGAGTTTGAGGTTGCTGTGAGCTATGACGCCACAGCACTCTACCAAGGGTGACGGAGTGAGACTCTGCCTAAAAAAAGAAAAGAAAACCCTCATGTAAACACACATGTCACTTTGAAATATGTCAGCCTAGTCTGTACATCTTTGAATTGTTTAATTCAAGAGCTAGATGTGCTGAGCAGTTATTCATAATTAACCTCTGGATGTCTGTTTTTAAAACAGGGCTAAAATCTTTGGCCTAAATTAATAAACCATAGCAGCTGACCATCTAGTATAGTCAGATGTGATCCTGGGTTACTCTTCTCTGAATAGATTGCTACTTGTAACTTAGAATTTCCTTAAGAGCTGTCGTTCTTGTGGCCACCGATGTGCTTAATTTCCCCAGGCGTTGGGGTTCCCTTCTGTAAAACATGGATTATAAGTGTCTCCAGTTCAAATGATAGTGGAGAGAAGAAACAAGTTAATTGTGGGAAAGACTGGGAAAGGTACAAGGCACATACTAAGTGTTCAACAAGTGGCAACTGCCATCATTATTGTCCTTATTTTAGAGGAAAGAGGATAGAGGGAGGGAGAAGGAAGAGGGCACGAGACAGAGGGAAGGCCACAGAAGGAAGAGCAAAGACAAAAAAGATAAAAGCCACAGACAGCTGGGGATCTAGGCAGCTCCCGAATCAAGCCCTCTCTCTGTTACTTCCAGACTGTGTCCCCAGCTATGCCCTGGGAGCCTCAGTGTTGACTCAGGCATGCAAAAAATTCAACATCCTGTGTACCGCATCCTCAAAAGTGTCCAAAGTCTGGTCCACATTCTTTTACCCTCAGCTTTCGTACCAGGTATCCCCATTTTTTTTTCCTCAGAAGCTTCCACAGAAACTTCTCCTGGGAAAAAGGAAAGAGGTGCTAAACAGCACCAGGCACCCCAAAGGAAACAAGGTGGGGATTGCAGAGGAGTTGACAACAGGCAGCTTAAGGACAAAAGGGACAACAGAGAGAGACATCCAAGGACATTAGAGATGAGCCTGTCTGCAACATCCCACACCCCACATTTGGGCTGGGGACAAGGAATCTTGGACAGGGCATTTATGAAGTGCATACATTGCTACACAGTCATTTAAATGAAATACCAAAATGCAACTCCATTTTGATAGAAGTGGTTTTCTTTGCAACTTACGTATTTTTTCTCAGGCAGCCCTCATGTGTTACTCCCTGTGTTAAGCAATTTCCCTGCAGTATCACCTTTATTCTCACAAAGATATTGTAAGTTAGTTGTAGGTAGGCCTCTCAGCTACCCTGCTTTCCTCTGAATAGTACCTGCCATCAAATAGGCTTTGGATATATTTATTGACTATATACATAAAACAAACCCTCTGATCACTTTCATTTTACATGTCAGAAATCTGAGGCTTAGAGATATTAGGGGACACATCCATGAGTCACCAAACTGGGAGCTGAACCCAGATTTGTTTGAATGGAGAATGCACAATTTGAACCACTGTCTTCACCCTGTGTAGTCACTGACCTCAAATGCTCTGAATTTGGAGAATGTTATTTCTTATAGTACTATGCTTAGTTTTGAGTGCCCTGAAGATCAGAATTTATTTGCATATATTTCTGTTAATCCATTTGTGATTTATTTAAATCAAATAAATCATGGACCAACTCAAAGAAATATTTGGCTCTCATCCCTTAAATATAAAAGAGTTTCTTTTTAAAAAGTGAAGATGTTTCCATGAAGGTGGCAGTAGAAGACAGATGTGAGACTAGGTGTGGTGGGTCACACCTGCACTACTGGCACATTAGGAGGCTAAGACAGGAGGATCATTGAGGCCAAGAGTTCAAGATCAGCCTGAGTAAGACCCTGTCTCAACAAAAAGTAGAAAAATTAGCCAGATGTGGTTGCACATGCCTATAGTACCAGGGTACTCAGGAGGCTGAGGCAGGAGGATCTCTTGAGCCCAGAAATTTGAGGCTGTAATGAGTTATGATCATTCCACTGCACTCTAGGCTGGGCAACAGAGTGAGACCCTGTCACAAAACAAACAAACACAGACGTGAAGGAAGGAGGAAAAACGATCTGACTACTCAAAGTGTGGTCTGTGCCTTGCAGAGTGGATGTTACAGGGATCCTTTGAGAAATGCAGAAGGTCAAGCCCACTGAGATCTACTGGATCATAATCTATATTTAAATAGGATCCCCAAGGTTCTCCACCTGGGCTGCACTTTGGAATCCTTTGTCTGCAGTGGTGAAGTCTGGGTTTTTGGTGTATCTGTCACCCAAATAATGTACATTGTACCCATTATGTCATTTTTCATTCCCACCCTCCTCTCACCCCTATAACTTATGTATTGTATTTCATGCATTTAATCATTTTATTCTGAGAAGTGATTCATAGGCTTCAACACACTAGAGAGGCCCTGGCATTGAGGAGGTTGAGAGCCCCTGCCCAGGAGTCCATACCAGCAAATCCTAAACTTCCATCTCCCTGACCCATAACCACCTACTCTTTAACCTAGTACATAATTGAAATTAATCTTTTATCCAAGTAAGTTTAGCCTCACCATAAGCAACAACATCTGTAAAATTATGAGTTTGCAGTACCAATTATAGTTCCTTTAATACAATTAAAAGAAATGTTTATCTATCAAAATTAAAGAAAACATCCAAAATCATCTAATGTGCAAAGGGCTGCACATAACACATTTTGAAGGATGCCACATTAGCCCATTTCTTGCTTTCTGTGACTCTATGACATAGAGAATGCTTTGTTCCCATTTTATGGATTGGGAAACTGAGGTTCAGGGAGATTAAGCAGCTTGCCCAATGTCACAGCACTAGAAAGAGACACAACCAGAATTCAAACTCAACCATCTCCTAATTACTCCTAGACTTTTTCCTAATTGCTTCTTTCATTTTTTAAAATAAAATACACTTTTAGGGGAGCCAGGAGTTTAGAGCCCCAGACTCCCTTCCCACTCCTCGTCTCCCTCAGGGGTGTAACCATCCCCACCCTGTGCTCCTGTTTTGTTTGTCATGCTAAAGCACATCAGAGTGGCCAGGCAGGGGACATGCAACATCTGCCAAGTTTCCATGAGGCTGCAGACACCCCCATGGAACCCTGGAGTCCCCTGGCCCAGCTGTCCTGTGGCACGCGCCATCTCAGAAGCAAAGCCGGAACCACCCTGAGAAGCCACAGCAATCAGAATGTCCCCCTGGGGCCAAGAGGCTGAAAGGAATGAAATTAGCTTTATAGCTCTCGCTTTGTGGTTCAAGCTACGTAATGGAAAAAAAACAAAAAAGAAGAAGAAAAATTATAACAATAAAACATTATAAAAGTTGTCCAAGCTTGCTGGAGAGTCTATTTAGGTCTGTTTAATTCAAGTACTGGGCTGTCGGAGCACCAATAGGAAGGGGGGAAAATCTCTTTTGGTTTTACATTTTTAATGAGGATTTTTTTTTAATTAAAGAAAATAACCCTCAAAAATTGTTGGCTGGGAGAATTTACAAGAGAATGTATCAATGGACTCTGTGGAATTCTCTGCTCTGGCACTGCCAAATTGCAAAATTACTCTCTGGAAAGGCCAAATTCTGCTTTTGATTACTAACACTCACAGAAGTGGGAAAGCAATATTACGCCAATAACCACTTGCCCCTCACAGCTTGTTTCTCTCTAAGGAGCCTGGAAACATCATCCCTGCCATCAATCACGAACATCTCTTTTAGTGCCTGAAACGCAATGTCCCCTAGCCCACCTAACACCAGCCAAAATGTGGGCACAGAACGGTGGAGTGACTCCCCCATAGGTACAAGATTATAGGCCACAAAGGAGAAAAGGTTAGAAGCAAACAACAGCGGGGTGATGTTCCCTGAGCTCATCGACGGATCAGCCAAGGGAATAATCAATCAAAGGAACGAGGTTAATGCCAATGTGGCGGAACTCTCTGAAGTCCTTGTGATGAGAAAATAAACTGTTTTCCTCTACAACTCAAGGGCATCATGGAAGAAGCGAGGGCATGAGAGAAGGAAAGTGAAAGGGAAAAGCCTGTGTCTATGGGGACTCGGGCAGCGATGGAGAGCTAGATCTTCATCATCACCATCATCATCCTCATCAACCATACAGCTCTTTTTTTTTTTTTTGAAACAGTGTCTTTCTAACTCTGTCACCCAGGCTTCAGTGCAGTGGCATCATCATAGCCCACAGCAACCTCAAACTCCTGGGCTCAAGTGATCCTCCTGTCTCAGCCTCCCAAGTAGCTGGGACTACAGGTGCCTTCCACCCCTGGCTAATTTTTCTATATTTAGTAGAGGCAGGGTCTTGCTATTGCTCAAGCTGATCTCAAACACCTGGCCTCAAGTGCCTCCCACAGTGCTAGGATTACAGGTGTGAGCCACCACGGCTGTCCATACTGTTCCTAATGTTCTGGTCACTGTACTGGTTCACTTATATGCTTTCTCTTATTTTATCTTGACAAGAACTTCATTTCGTTGGGCACAATTAGACTTGCTTTAGCCATCAGGAAATGCAGGCTCAGAGAGGTTAAGTGACTTATCCCAGCTAACAGGGAAAGCTAAGCTCCCCCCACCGGTCCTATTCTAACACTCATGTCACCTAACTACCCCTTGACAATAGAGAATTGTTTCCTGCACATCAACTGCTCAGCAAACACAACCCTCCTGCTATATAAAGGACACTGATAAGGACAGAGGTGGATATTGGCTATGCCAGGGCAATGTCAAGATCTACTGGTCAACCTTACCATTCCTGGAACCTCTAACTCACCAAATGTCAAATCTCACCATTGCTCTCTGCTATATCAACCAGCTATACCTGCATCTCAGGGACAAGCTGTGAGCAGAGCTGGGGCTGCTCACATGACACAAGTGGGGTCCTAGGATCCCAGCTCCTCTGGGGGGCAAAGCCCACAGACCAGCTTCTTCTGGGTTCGCCCCCTCCTCACATTCTGTTCCACGTGAGCGAGTGCCATGAATGACGCCATTGTCGCAGAGTCTGGGTTGTAAAACATTACAAGGGAATATTGAAGTCCACGGCCAAACTGCATCCTCGGCCTGCCTCAGCTAACGAACACCCCGGAGAACCTTTTCCACCGCAGCCGACTGAATTGGCCCTTTCACGGGAGCAGGTGGCAGAGATGCTGGTGAGTTGGACTGTTGTTTGGTTTGGTTTGGTTTTCCTCTGGTGTTGCTTACCCAATTGCTGGCAGCCTTTTTCAAACAACTAAAGGAGCACACTGGGACAAGGTTAGGGACTGTAAGATCCCGATTCTCTTGAAGCAAAGGCCTTTTCTTGCTAGTCTTTTAATCTGTGATTTTTTTTTTTTTTTTTGAGTCTCACTACGTCACCCTCCGTAGACATAGTGGCATCACAGCTCTCAGCAACTTCAAACTCTTGGGCTTAAGCAATTCTCTTGCCTCAGCCTCCCAAGTAGCTGGAACTACAGGCGCCTGCCACAACACCCAGCTACTTTTTGGTTGTAGTTGTCATTGATGTTTAGCAGGCCCAGGCTGGATTCAAACCCGCCAGCTCCAGGGTACATTGCTGGCACCCTAGCTGCTGAGCTACAGGCGCTGAGCCTGTGATTAAAATTTTTACAAAGGCCCATACAACCCCTTGAAAGCTTTCTTGATGCATTAACTTTCTGACATCCTTGGGGAAGTTATTCTGATCTAACACACATGAACACTGCACGCCCCAGGCAGGATTTAGCACAGTGCAAATAATAAGTAACCGCTGGCTCCTTTATGCCTACAACACGCTTTAGTCAGCTCACACCACAGCAGTAGGATGGAGAAGGGCATGTTACTATCTCGTTGATGAGAATTGGGATCACAAAGAGGTTATGTACATTTCCCAGTGTTGGATCAAAACCAGGTCTTAGGGCTATATGACTTAAGGGGCGCTAAGAAACTCCAAAGCATCCCTCTCTCTGGCCTTAGGTGCCCATCTCTATGACAAATTTGATTTGAGGCTCTGAGTCACCTTAGTTAAGTCTTTAGCAACTATAACATCACAGTGGCAGCTTTCAAGTTCAGGCTCTGAAGTCAGGCTCTGTGGATGTGCCCTCCTTCTGAATCCAGCCGTGAACCTGGCCCCTGGGGTCCAAACTAGGTTCTCCCTTTTTCCAGCCTTCAGTTTCCTGTCTGTAAAATGGAGGTAATAAAATAGTCACCTCTTGGGGGTGTAAAGTGATAGGCCGCATGGGAAGGCTTAGCATATACTGCGGACATACTGCTCAGTAAACAACAGTTTGTAAACCACACATTATTATATTTTAGAGCAGAGGTTCTTACCCTGCAATAGCTTTGAATGGCCTGTGAATGCCCCAAATATCAAACATTTAGAGTTGGTCAATTTTTCTAGGAAGAAGCCCAGACTTGCATCAGTTATTCAAAATAGCTCTGCGATTCAAAAGAGGGTTTTGACTGACATTAGAGGCAGCTCTGCAATCATGGGGCAAAGTCCTGACCTAGATAATTGGTGACATCTCCCTTTGTTTCAGTTCCTCTATTCATGGAATGATTGGAGGTGGCATCTCACAGAAAGGTTGCGAGCCACAGAGGTAAAAGTTGGATGTAAAAACTACACACAAGCAGCACATAAAAGTAGCCAGGTGCATGGCTCACACCTATAGTCCCGGCTACTCGGGAGGCTGAGTGGCAGGATCACCCGAGCCCAGGAGTTCCAGGCTGCACTCAGCTAGCATCACACACTGCACTCCAGCTTTGATGACAGAGTGAGACCCTGTCTCTAAAAAAAACTTTCTAAAAAAAAAAAGTCAATCCTGGGCAGTGCCTGTGGCTCAAAGGAGTAGGGCGCTGGCCCCATATGCCGGAGGTGGCAGGTTCAAACCCAGCCCTGGCTAAAAACTGCCAAAAAAAAAAAAGTCAATCCAAACTAAACTTTTGATAAGTTCACAGTAAATGTTTGTCAAATCTCCTTAGCTGAATTAATAGCTGAATATTTTAGTTTGGTCTTATTAAACTAAAAATTTCAACCAGTTTGACTACTATTTAGGTTTAATCCTTTTTTTCCTTTTTTTATGATTTGGGGTGGTGGAGCTTCTGAATCTGGCTTCAGTTCTTCCAGAAGCTGGGAGGCTCCAAAGGCCTGGGCTAAGTGACCTTTCTCTAACTGCTGCCTGTCCTCAAAGAGATTGTCTTGAGGCCTCCTTTGTTCTGAGGGAAATCATGTGGGGGTCACTGGTTGAGCAGAAGTAAGTCAAAGGCCTCCTGGTGACCTTCAGTTCAAATGATAACCTAGGCAAAGTTGCAAATGTTCTGTGTGCTGATTTAAAAGTCTGCTGCCTCCCTCCCACCAAAAGAAAAACCTGTAGGGAATGGATATCTAGAAAAACTTAAATTTTAATGTGAGGTTAAGAACTACAAGGCTGGCTTGGCACCTGTGGCTCAAGTGGCTAAGGCACCAGCCACATACACCTGAGCTGGAGGGTTCGAATCCAGCCTAGGCCCACCAAACAACAATGACAGCTGCAACCAAAAAATAGCCGGGCGTTGTGGCGGGTGCCTGTGGTCCCAGCTACTTGGAAGAAAGAGGCAGGAGACTCGCTTGAGCCCAGGAGTTGGAGGTTACTGTGAGCTGTGATGCCACAGCACTCTACCCACAAGGACAGCTTGAGGCTCTGTCTCCAAAAAAAAAAAAAAAAAAAAAAAGAAGTACTAGGCTTGGGACATGGGGCATTAGAAATCTCTGCAAGGGAGTGGGTTTCAAATTTGACTATGCATTATAATCACCTGGGGAATTTAAAAAAGTACTGATCACCCTCAGAGTGTCTGATGTCACTGTTCTGAGCAGCAGCCTAAACACTGGGAGTTTTAAAAGCTCCCTGGGAGAAGGAAGCCTTCCACAAAAGAGCACACACTATATGATTCCCTTCATAGAAAATCCTGTAACAGACAAAACTGATCTACAGTGCAAAAACACTAGAACATAGATTGCCTCTGGTGGGGAAAAGGAGTCAAGGAGGGGCTGGGAATGGGAAGGCTAATAGAAGAATTAGCCAGGTGTGGTGGTGTGGGCTTGTAGTCCCAGCTACCCAGGAGGCTGAAGTAGGAGGAGGGCTTGAGCCTCAGAGTTTGAGGTTGCTATGAGCTATGATGCCGGGGCACTCTAGCCAGGGTGAAAGAGTGAGACCCTGTCTCAAAAAAAAAAACAGAAAAATGTATTGTAGACTCTAGGCAGTGAGTAGGTGGGTGCTCACTATACAATTCTTCCACGCTTTCTGGAAGTCTTAGTTTTTCATAATAAAACTGGGGTGGGGCAGGGAGTACTATAGGTAATTCCCTGTTCAGCTGAAGTTGAGCACATACATACGGAGTCTATTTCCAGGAAATTAGGTAATACATCCACCTGCATGTCCTTGCTCATTCTTTAAAGCCAAGAGATTCCCCAAGTGCAAGAAGAGACACCTCCATCAGAGTCACCTGAGAGAATTTGTTAAAGGGCGGTTTCTGGGAGGTCTCTGAAGGCACTGACTCAGCATCTCTGAAGGGAAGACCCAGAAATCTGCTTTTCTAATGAGCTCCTCCAGGTAATAGTGACGTCTAACAAAGGTCAGAGAAATGCTGCTTCAATGTGGATGGGTGAATTTCAGACAACTAGTAGCAAAATAATAATCACATTATTAAAAATGGACAAGGGGCTGCAGCAGACATTTCTCAAAAGAAGACACACAAATGGTCAAGTGGTATATGAGAAAATGCTCAACTTTACTACTCATCAGGGAAGTATTAATCAAAGCTACACAAATGTCAAAATGACCATTATCAAAAAGAGGTAACAAGTGTTGGTGAAGGTATGAACAAACCTCGAAGGCTATGTTAACCAGTGTGTTGTATTTCAAATTGTATATAAAACCAGCACATTGTACCCCATAAATGCATTAATGTACACAGCTATGATTTAATAATAATAATAATAATAAAGAAGCCTTGGCTCGGCGCCTGTGACTCAATCGGCTAAGGCGCCAGCCACATACACCTAAGGTGGCAGGTTCGAATCCCCAGCCCGAGCCCGCCAAACAACAACGATGGCTGCAACCAAAAAAATGGCCGGGTGTTGTGGCGGGCGCCTGTGGTCCCAGCTACTTGGGAGGCTGAGGCAAGAGACTCGCTTGAGCCCAGGATTTGGAGGTTGCTATGAGCTGTGATGCCATGGCACTCTACCCAGGGGGATAGCTTGAGGCTCTGTCTCAAAAAAAAAAAAAAAAAAGAAGCCTTGTTAGTTACACTGTTGGTAGGAATGTTGTTTGGTACAACATTATGAAAAACAGCATAGAGGTTTCCCCCCAAATTAAAAATAGAGCTACAATATGATCCAGCAATCCTTCTCCTGGGTTTATGTCAAAAGAAAATGAAATCAGTATCTTAAATAGATATCTCTGCTGCCATGGTCATTGCATAATTATTCTCAAGAGCCAAGATATGGAAACAAATGTTCATCAATGGATGAATGAATGAAGAAAATGAGGCATATATGTACAAAAGAATACTATTCAGCCTTAAAAAAATAAAAAGGAAACCTTCTCATTTGGGACAACGTGAATGAATCTGGAGGCCATTATGCTAGGTGAAACGAGCCAGACAGAGAAAGATAAATGCCACATGACCTCACTTACAGGTAGAATCTGAAATGGTCAAACATACAGCAGTAGAGAGTGAATTGGTGGTTGCCAGGGGCTGAGGAGATGTTTGTCAAGGGGGTACAAAGTTTCAATTACGAAGGATGAGTGAGTCTGGAGATCTACTGTAGCAACATGAATAGAGTTAACAATACTGTATCCTTTACTTAAAATTTACTGGTAGACCTTAAGTGTTCTCATCACACACCCATGTGCACCCACACACACAAACATAAGAAAAGACAATGCCAACTACGTAAGCCAATAGACACATAAATAAGCTTGATTAGGGTAGTTACGTCACGGTGTTTACATATATCAGAACATTATGTTGTACATCTCACATATATATAATTTTTCTCAATTATACCTCAATAAAGATGTGGGTTAAATGTGGAGGAGTGAGTGGGTTGCTCCAGGACTGTCCCTGCAGAACTGGGGATGCTGGGACAGGGGTGGGCAGGAAGGGCAGAGGTAACATCACAGCCAAGTAGGGGTTGCTTAGAGCATCCTTGCCCTTGACAGACAACAGCGATCTGAGACAGCATCTCTTCAGACAAACCTTGATTCTACCACTTCACTTAGGCTGTCTGAGCTTCCCAAACACAACCACTCTCTTGTTTGACATAAAAGCATGCTTTTCTGGAGGAAGCCATGTGGCCGGGCAAAATTCCAGCAGTAAGTGGGGAGTTAATGCCATCTCCAGAACGTTGTCTTGAAAATCACTTCTTGTTAATTGGGCATTTGGATTACCTTTAACCACAAGCCTGAGGACACGAGGGCCAGTGCTAAGCCTTTGGTTTGAAAAAATGATCATTTGAGGTTAGGAGTTGAAAATTAATTTAAAATCAGGAAGGAAGGGATAGAGGAGGAGGGAAAGCTCACATGGAAAGATTTCAGCCTTTCAGGAGTCGCAGACCCTATAAATCGTTTGACATTGTTTGCATTTTTCTTTCTCTTTATAGGAGTTTTGAAGAGGGTCTCTTGCTTTAATTGGATTTTCAAGAGGGGTCTTAGATCCACTCCATTCTAGAGCAACAAGGTGGAGGGCGTGAATACCGGCCCCCGCAGAGGTGGGCGAGAATGGTCATTTTCCATCGTGAGTGTGAAGAGTCCCCTGATGTTCAGGAGCTTGTAGCTGAACTTCAGAAGTGGGCTTCAGTCTAGCTGAGACTTCCTGGGCTCTGAATATTCCACTCTGCTTTGGTGGCACAAAGCCCAGGCCCGTTAAAGCAGAGCCCCCACCCCAAGGTACCCTAGCTCCACAGGCCACCTGCCCCAATGCATCAGCAGCACAACTGGAGAACAAGAAAGAACTCTGCATCCATCCACGTCCCCCATGCCACAGTCTGCTAGTCCCCCAAGAATGGCCCATAAATACTACTTAGGGTGAAAAGACCAGTCTTTGCTTGTGGCCACTGTGTGCCCAGTGAAGCTTGTTCTCATTCCGAGATTTCCTGTTAAAAGAAGCCAAGCAATGGGCCAGGAGAGCAGAAAGGAGGCTCTCTCCACTCTGAAGAAAACAAGCTGCAGTCACGCAGGCCTCTGCATCTGAACTAGCTGGCACCTGCATCTGGCTTCACCAAGGACATGGCCCATGTCTCGACATCTAGTGACCAAGTGTCAGGCTGGACCAGCCGTTGTGCTTTATGCTTTCAGATGCTGGGATATCATTAAAATATGTGGGCACCTTCTATGACACTCCTTTTAGGTCTCGAAGGGGTCCTTGCCCTCCTCTCTGAATTTGCGCCCACCTGAGTGAGTCACATTCAACCAACAGAATGCAGTGGAAATGGCACTATCCAAGGCGATACCAAGCTAAGTCCAGGCAGCTTGTGCCACCGTGGAAGAGCCCAAGTACCCCGAGTCTGCCATGCTGAGTGGAGAAGCCACGTTCAACTGCCCAAGTGCACAGCCAGTTCAGATCCCAGCCAAAAGCCAGAACAGACTGTGGGTCATAGGATTGTGCCAAGCTGACGTCGTCCACCTGACCTGTCTTCAGATACTTGCACCCAGCCAACACCTGACTGGGAGCAGGAACTACCCAGTTGAGTCCTTCCTAAACGCCTGGCTCACAAATCACAAACAACACGAAAATCCCTTCTTGCTTCATCTTGCACATAGCAGGGACCAGCCGTGTCTGGTCTCTCTACCATAAGATATACTATGGAACGTTGCTGGGGGCTAACAGATTGCAACTGAATGAAACCTGGGAACTTTGACAGTCACGGAACTCTTCACAGAAGGACTGAGCTTGCCTGTAAGTCCTTGCCCCTTCAGTGGGGAGTAGAGGCGTGGTCTCAGGAGGTGGGGTATCCCAAGGCCCTGCTTTGGCCAATCTGTATTTAGCATCATAGACAGAAAGCAGGTGGGATAGTTTGGGAAGCCAGGGCTTCTGTCTGGGTTAAGTGTGGGAGTCATTTGTGACACAGCAACAGTAACCCAGACACACACATTAGCTCATTTCACCCTTCCAGTAGCCCAGGAGGTAGGCTCTGTAATCACCTCCCTTTCTACAGAAGAGGAAAGAGATGCTCCATGGAGCAGTGGAGCCCTGCAGCACCTCAGTGTAATTGCCTGGACCCAGCTCCAGAGCCTGTTTCCATCCATGGAGCCTGCTCCTACACATGTTCATTTGTCTCTGTATCTCCACTGCCTGGCATATAATAAGCACTTCATAAATGTGTCAGTTAAGTAAACAAATAAACAGATCAAAACCTCCATAATTAAATGAATCTCTGGGCCTCAGTTTCCCCTTCTGCGAAAGGGAGAGTCTGGGCCAGATGGGGCCTTCTGTGAGCCCTGCGGTCTCCAGAACGGTATGCTTTCTAGGGGCCACTCTCCTCACAGCGGCACCTGTCACAGTGCCACTCCAGCTGGCTTTCAGAGATTTTCAGAATATGACCCTAATCTAGTCCTTTAGAGTTCCAGACCCCTGTCCATGGCCTCCCTGCTGTAACCCAGAAAACCTGTCTTCCCAGCAGATTCCAATCCCATGCCCTCTATAGGGTCTAATCCCATCCTTCTCCTCCGTGCTCTCCATCCCATTTCAGAAGTTGCCTGGATACATCTGACAAAGGGAAGCCAAGTTCAAAGATGGGAATGTGCTATGAAAAGCCAGGGCCTAGATTGTTCCTAAAAGCAATGGTACTCCCAAAGCTTGTTTAACAAGTGGTTGCGCTTTTATGTGTATGTTCCAAATTTCTGCTGTTTGCATATTATCCTGACAGTGGTCCTGACATCTTGATATCAGCTCTATTCTCTTTGGTTATATTTTCCCTTTAATCAGTGTTAAATTTCTCCCACCTTCTTTTCTTCTTGTCATCCTTAGAACTTAGTCTCATTCTAAGCAATAACATCTGTGAAATCACAGGCCCGATGTGTGTGCGCACTATCTGAAACCATCCCCATCGTCACCAGTCTAGAGCTACCGCAATGTGGAGAAATACTGGCTGTTAGGATAAGAACAGATTAACTTTTCTAAATAACCTTGGCACACCTTTCCATTGGTCCGCTAGAGACAGGGTGTTTACATGATTTTATTGTCTCCTTTGTGCATTTCCACGGCTCTCGTGTTTCTAGAATAAGCAGTGATTGCTCCTGTAACTGGAAACCATAAATGCATGTTGGAAAACGATGAAGACATTATCTGCATTTTCCAAACAGGGAGAGTTGGGCTAGCAGCGTGAGTGCCTAGACAGTCACCAAGCAAAGCCAAGGTTATTTATGTGGACTGACTTTGAGGTAATGCTTAGCTCTCCCTTGCCTCACTTTGCTCCCTTCTCCCAATTGCTGGAATTAAAGGAAATTTCATCCCTCTGCTTTTCTCCCAGAGCCAGCTGTCACCGGTGTGTGGGGGACAGGAAACAGGATTACGAGATTAACAGTGAGCCCGCCATTCCTGCCGGCCGGCCGTTATCACGGCTGACTCCGGAGAGCCGTACTCCCCACTTGTCACTACCTGCTGCGATCTAGAGGTTGGGGCTACAGCCCAAACTAAATTCTAAAGAGGGGAAAATGAGGAGTCATGGGGGAGTTTTCCCCGAAGTGAGGTAAATTTTGCTAAATGTAGACTAGGAGTCAACCCCTCTCTAAATGTTCTCTCATCAAATCTTAGAGAAATCCTGGGAAGCTGAAGCTACAGTGATCCGTGCCCCTTTGGCAGATAAGGACCCTGACGCTCCATGAGGTTAGATCACCTACCCAAGCTCACAGACCAACCAATGCAGAGCAAGAACCGAGCCCAGGATTGTTGCACTCTGAAGTCTTCTGTTGGAGCCACTCTGTGTCACTCCCTTTCCTTCCCCCAAGGACATGTCCAGAGACCCAGGACTGTCCATTCCCCCATCCTGGTTAATTCAGCCCTCTGGTTCCCCAATGCTGCTGCCAACATGGCCACAGAGACACACATGCTCTCAGGCTGACAGTGTTGATACCACATGTCAATTACTGAGCGCCTGCTGACGGCCAGCCTCCCCTTCCTCCCTTCAGGCTGCAGAGCTCCTACCCGGGAATGACACCTGGGCAAGTTGGCAAAAAGGCTGTAATGGGGTGGGGGGGGGAGTTAGGAGAGTCAATTCAGACCAAAAAGAGTCAGCTTCCTAAATATCTAAATAGCTGTGTTGTCTAGATCTTAAGGAGAGTCTCCCTGAGTCCCTGACTTTTGAGGACTCAAACACCTGTACATCCCCACCTGTCTCTCATGGTTGTCACTTGTCCCATCAGCTTCCCTAAGTGCATGGCCATGTCTTGACACAGAAGAGCCATGAAGGGTCCTGGGAGGAGATATACTTTGGCCACACAGTCTGTGGCCTGGGAACACTTCTTGGGGGAAGGACGAGCTACAAGGACACCTGGTGGTAGTTAGAAGGTGGTCAGGTGAGGGGAAGGGAGAGAGTTAAAGGCAGACCAAAGGTGCATTCAAAGGGCCAGAAACAAAGGGGGAAACACAGCTTAGGAGCATCTCCTTTAGCATGACTGAAACCTATTAGGGGACACTGGTGAGAAGTGGCCAGGTCAGACGGAAAGGGCCTGGTCAATCAGATGAAGGAGTCTGGACCTTGTACTGAAGACAACAGGGGGCTTGAATGTGTTCTCTGTGGCATGACCTTGTCTGATTTGTGTTTTACAAAGATCTTTTTGGCAGGAGAAAAGTCCCAGAGGAGAACAGGACTGAATTTGGGTCTAAGTCAGTTAGGAAGCTGTGGTTACTGAGGTTGGTAGTGGCTGAACCTAGCAGCCTGGCAGGAGAAGGGGGAAGATTTTGAGATATATTAAGATAATAGAATCAGGCTTGGCAGAGTGGCTCACATCTGTCTTCCCAGCACTTGGGAGGTCGAGACAGGACAACACAGCAAGACTCCATCTCTACAAAACTAGCCAGGTGTGGTACAGGTGCCTGTAGTACTAGCTACTTGGGAGTATGAGGCAGGATCATTGAGCATTAGAGTTTGAGGACAGAGTAAGCTATGACTGCACCACTGCCCTCCAGCCTGGGTGACAGAGCAAAACTCCATCTCATCAGAAAAAAAAAGGGTTGACTCAGTGGGATGTTGGTAATTGGTCAGAGGCTGATTTGAGACACCCTAAACCTATTATTCTCCTCCTGCTCTTGACCTCTCGTGGGAAGGAGGGAAAAGGTGAGAGGTCCACAGCCTGGACCTGGACCAGTAAGACTGGGACATGACTTTGTTTGGCAATAACTAAGCTGCCTCCATGGCAAATAACCATCAGAACAGGATAGGAACAAAAACTTGGCCCTCTGAGCCTAGCTAGGGATCCATAAATAATTGGACTCCTCTCAGCTAAAATGTGGCATTTGCTGTCAAGTTTTCCATTGATCACATGATTAAATCAAACTGTAATTTTTGAAATGTAGATGCTTAAAACAAAACAAAACATTTTAAATAACAATCTAAGAACTTGCCTATTTTTGGCCACAAAAATCACCTTATGAATCCACCCCATGACGGAGACCAATTATGAACACAGAAGTGCATAGGGGTGTGGTGTATGTGTGCACACTCAAAAATAATATCATTTTTTTAAAAAACTTTTTTAGAGAAGGGATCTTGCTATGTTGCCCAGGCTGGAGTACAGTGGGTATTCACAGGCATAATTACAACACACTTCAGCCTCACAGTCCTGGGTTCAGAGGGACCCTTCTGCCTTAGCCTCCCAAGTAGCAGGGACTATAGGCAAGTACCACTGTGCCTGGCTTTATTCTTTAAAAGCATGCAAAATTGGATCCAGTAAGCCTGCTACTTAAAAGCAATTTTTCCATGGCACGTATTTCTAAATCCAGTGTTAAAACCACAAAGCTAAGGCCTTTCTCCTTTTCCTTTTCTTAGTCTCTTGTAACTTTTTGTGAATGGGTAGGTCTGTCCATCTGCCTGGCTCTCCCTTTTCAAATCTTCCGGAAGGGAACAAGGAAAAACATCCGAAATGACCTCATTTTATTTTGAAACACTAAACTCACCAAAAGGGAGAAAAAAAAAAAGAAAGAAAGAAAAAAGAAAGAGAGAAAAAAGCCCTTCTTGGTCGAAGGAATCAAGATGTAAGTCTAATTCTCTTGCCATATGGTAAGTTATTCTGGAAGCACATCAAGAGGTGGAGTGAATGTTCGACAAAATTGGCAATGCTTGTACAATACTTTCAAATCGGACCAAATTCCCACTAAGTATATTTGCTACAAGCCCTTCTATTCATCATATCAGCGACTATGACCACAGGATATGTAAAAATACTAAGCAATTTTTAGCACCAGCTTCCAATCCTCCAGTGCCCTGGACACCACATGGTGTCAAGTTTGTCTGTATTTTACCCCCAGGAAATCAAGCCATTAACTTTTCTTTCATTTACCAAGAGCTGTTGCCAAAAATGAAAGCATTCACCAGCTGTGACTTAAGGGAAGAAAAAGAGAAAAGGTTTCACTACAGGGAAAGAGACAGCAGAAAGAGAACAGAGAATGTCATGGGTTTGTTCCCTGGGCAGCTAGAGAACACCAAATTTAGGGACCTTCATGCAAGAAGGGTCACTCTGTAGGTGGCCTGATGGCATAGACCACATGGAAGGTTATCAGACAGCCAGGAAGAGGGAGCTTATTCTCCCCCCATTTCTCTGTGCCTGGAACTGGCAGGAAGGCTGGTGAAGGAAAGTGTCAGCTTGCTGCGGGCTCACCTGGGTTATTTGGGGGCTGTGTGCCCGTGAGGGAGTCGGGGAGTTCACCGTCCTACCTTTGCATTCTCGACATTCTGTGCAGCTCCATGTCATCGCTGCCCCGGAATCCTTTGGCGAAGGGGTTATTCTCAATCTTTAATTGCGTGATCTGAAGCAAAGAGGGAGAGAGGGAGCTGGTTTTCACTTGATTGCCACAAGACCACCTCGACATAAGCTAATAATAAATGTCATGGAAATGCAACCCCTGGCAACCAAAAGAAGCAAATTAAGCTAGGCACACCAATGAGACCCGCCACTTCATCCAAATGGAGGCTTTGAAAAATGTCCTTCATCAGACTGCTTTTAAAAGGGGGAAAAAACCTGGATTTGGTTTGCCCATTAATTGGAGTCATACTCCGCATCATTCCGGCTGGGTTTCTAACTAACCTTTCTTTCTCTCCCCCTTCCTTCCTTCCTTCCTTCCTTCCTTCCTTCCTTCTTTCCTTCCTTCCTTCCTTCCTTCTTTCCATTCTTTTTCTTTCTTCCTTCTTTCTCTTCCTTCCCTTCCCTCTCTTCCTCCCCTCCTCTCTCCCTCTCATTCTTTTCCTTTCTTTCTCTTTCCCTCTCTCTCTCTCTTGCCCTCCCCCTTTCTCTTTTCTTCCTTCCTTCCTTTTTTTAACCTTGGCATTTTGTGTTTCAAACACAATAGGCCTCAACACTTGGACCCCATCCCCTTGGAAAGTCCTGCCTGTTGGCACTGTTGCACATCCGGGGGGTGTGGTAATCTCCATTTGGAAGGGGTAGCCCCATCATGTGTTTCTGGAGAAAACATGCCGTGATTATTGTTTTCAAAAATCCTACAATGCCTCAATTCATGTTTATTTCATAGTTTCACAGATAGAGTTTGCTAGATCAGGTGGGAAATGGTGCCTAATAAAATAAACACCAACACACGTAATAATAACCTATATGGTAATTATTGCACAACCCTAGAACCTGTTAACGTCCTGGGCAGGGAGGAGAGAGTTCTGTCTTAGGAATCTGTGTGGCAGTGCACAAAGCCTAGTAATAGAACGGGGTCCTTTTGAACATTTTGGTTCCAGGCCCAGAACTTTAATTTAAACCATCAACACATTATATTAGCGTGAATGTACAGTAGCAGACCCAGGTGACAGAATGCATCCATGTGGAGTTAGCTAAAAATTGCGTGTGAACTAAATTTTCATATATGGAATCACGTTAGAGACACCAGGCCAACGTGACTCAAACTTCAATCATTCAAGGTTTTTCTTCACAATCATTGCTGTAACCATTACCAAGTACCCGTACACTTGGCTTGTCTAGTATTTTTATTTCAATCAAACCGCTTTTTAAATTTATTTCACATTATATCACTTCTCTGTATGGCAAACTAGAATCACTGGCTATTCAAAGAAAAGAAGGCAATATATCAAATTGTCTCTACTGGTGCCCAAAACTTGTCTTCTATTTATTACAAGAGGAGAACAGACACATTTAGAGAAGTATTTAATGCAAACTACTGCTGAACTAAGACTCTCTCTCTCTCTCTCTGATATAAGGCTAATGAGATCATTGAAAAGAGAACAACTTTCTCTGTGATTTCATCATCGTCGAGTATCCCTAAAAATCATCTCACCTAATCCAGTAGTTTATAGACTTCTGACAAACTGTACTGGAGTGACAAATGAATACACCCTCTAATTTCTTCATGTGAAGGGAGGCATTCTTGTCTGTTCTGGTTTTGGGAAAAGATGACTGATAGGGTTGGCCCCTAACTCTACGACTGTGTGTGTAACATATTACTACCCACATGTATATGTGTGTATGTATGTTCACAATAAAAATATAAATCTAATTAACATTTTAAAAATATATGACATTCTGGGAAAGGCGAAACTGAGTAATGTAAAAAAAAAATCGGTTGTTGCCAAAGATTGAGGGGAGGAAGGGATGATGCGGCAAGGACTTAAAGGGCAATGAAAATACTCCACATCAGAAGGTAATGGTGTGGGTGGCGTCTGTGGCTCAAGGAGTAGGGCCCCGGCCCTATATACCAGGGGTGGTGGGTTCAAGCCCAGCCCTGGTCAAAACTGCACAAAAAAAAAAAAAAAATGCAGAATGTAATGGTGGAGACACATCATTGCATATTTGTTCAAACCTATAGAATGTACAACACCATGAGTGAACCCTAATGTAAACTACAGACATTGGGTGACAATATGACTGTGGGCTCATAATTGTCACAAATGTCCCACTTGGATGGGGGATGTTGATGGGAGGGGGTGTATGGAAACCTCATGGACTTCCCACCGACCTTTGCTCTGAACCCAAAATTGCTCTAAAAACAAAAGCCTATTTCTAAAAACTTTAAAACTATAGGTGTGTATATTGCCTATGTGTCTGTGTGTGTGTGTACACACATTCCTCCCTCCTTCCTTTTTTTAACTTTTCCCATTCCCAAAGCTTTCAGATTTTGTCTTGACTCTTCAGAATGAGTAGAAAAGTCTATTAAATCCTTTTGAGCAGCAATCTCTAAGCTGTGCACTCCTGAGTCCACTCTTATTTTAAGAGTCTAAAACCCTATCACCTAATGGGACTTTCTTTCTCACTCAGGTTTTGTCACAATAAAACGCCACCTAACTGACCACAAATCTTTAAAAAAGAGAGGAACTAACAAAAAGTTAAGCAAAAAATAGATCATTTTTAAAAGGTAGACCAGCCCAAGCAACATAGTGAAATCCATCTCTATAAAAATAGAAAAATTAGCTGAGCCTGGCAGCTCACACCTGTAATCCCAGCAATTTGGGAGGCTGAGGAAGGAGGATCCCTTGAGCCCAGGAGTTCCAGGTTATAATGAGCTGTGATTTGCACTACTGCACTCCAGCCTGGGTGACAGAGTGAGACTGTATCTCTAAATAAATAGATACAAACAAGAAGGAATGGGGAAAATCCTTACTCACCACCACCCACCACACCCAAAGCAAATGGTGAAGACCGTGGGGACGTGGTATCAGGGTGGAACTAGCCCCCAGTCCACAATATCGCCGCACCACCAAGAAGTCAGGATAAGAAATTGTCCCCATGAATAAAGAAAAAGAAAAGGGTGACTTTTATTTTATCAGCAAAATCCTTTTGTTCAAACCCATTCCTTGCACTTCAAGTTCTTATGCTTATCCCCTTAGCTTGCAAAAACAAGATTGCATACAATAAGCACTTTACTACATGCATGCTTAGGCATGTCAACCTTACATACGACTTCTTTTGGAGACTAAGTATGCAGGCCTACTGTATACCATCAAGAAATAGTAACATACATGCTTATCCGCAGGTAAGAATATCTGCCTTATTTTGTACATATCCACTCACAAACTATAACCTTATTTATGAAATTCCTTTCCTGATACACTGCCTGGTAGCTTCTAAGTACACAAACTGATACGCCTGGATGCCTGAGTTCTACGGAAAGGCCCCACTGCGACCGACTTCTATACACCATACAAATGTGCTCCCTTCAAAATCAACATAAAACCGGATATCGGGGGAGAGCTGGGGGTGGGGGAAACCGAATATAAATGCCAGCTCCAACCAGTAAGACAGAGGTTGTAAAAATTAATGAGAATAATTGTCGTGAATTCTTGCTTTTGAAAAAAATAAAAAAATAAAAAAGCCCTCATGAGGGCCAAAAATCTTAATTATGTCTCTCTATTAAGGGTTCATTTCCTGGTCCCAACCAGAGAGCTCATACCTCATAAATACAGACTCCTTACACAATGATTTAAGCAGGAGGAAAATGCCTTTTAATGGCAAAGTAAGTTAATATCGGGGGATAGTGGTGCTTGCATACACAGCCATTGTTGCAAGAACAGGGAAATGAAATGCCCACGTGACCTTTTTTTAACACCTAAATATTTCTAGGGATTGCCCCTGGAGCTGCTGACAACTGCAGTGAAAACTTTACAAAAACGTGTTTCACAGAACGAACGTCGCTGGGGAAGATTTGAGTTTTTAAATATCTTTTTCAAGCTGTCAACCATCTGGGGAAATAACTCCCAAATCCAGCTTGAGATCACAGCTGGGCTAAGGAAATATGTCTAGTCATTAGGAGCCCTGTGGTATATAGGTATGTGACTGCAGCCCGGGCAATGAACCCTGCCACATACCTGCCTCCAAATGGAGAAAGATCATTCTGAAGGCTCGGAGCCCTTTGACCAAAGAAATGATGGCTCTTATTTTCCCAAATTGTCCTTGCCATTTAATCACATGGATTGCTTTTCTTTCCCTGTTCATTTATCCAAAGCAAAAGGCTAGACAAATAGTCCTTGAATTGACGACATGATCAGGGAATGAGCCAACTAAACCACAAAGACTAACATTTGCAGTTGTTTCTCGACCACAGTAATAACAACTTATTTAAAAATCTCAAGCTTTCAGATTCTAAAATAGCCAGGGAAAGAGTTACATTCAGTAGGAAAGAGCTTTCTGGAGTCTGCATTTTGGAATGAGATATCCTATTAATAATAAACAGATCGGTTAAGTAGTCAATCAACAACCCAATCAATCATTCCTAACACACTGCGTTAACTCTGTACAGACCCTATCTTATGCACTTCCTATGGATTATCTCATTAAATCCTCACAATGACCCTTTGAGGTTAGTTCTCTTATTATCCCCATTTTACAGATGGGGAAATGAAGTGAAGTCATTTGCCCCAAGTCAAATGGATTTGAACTTGAGCAGTCTGGCTCCAGAGTCCACACTTTAACCCTACTCGATGGTGAGTAAGAGCTCAGCTGGCTTCTACCCATGAAGTCAGAAGTCTCAACACTCAGCCCAGGTGGGACAATAAAGTATCAAGACTGAGTCCACAAATCACACACAACCCTGGCCTGCTTATTTAAATCACACATCATATATCCATGCAGGAAAGGTTTGCCTGGGCCCTGAACTTGACTGGAAAATCATACTGCTTTGGACTTGCTCCTGCCTTCTGTGTGCTGCAAGTGAGAAGCAGGAGAGGGGGACAGAAAGTTGTCTCCTGTGAAATCCCCCTTCTGGATGTCAGGGAATCAGTCAGGCTGGCTAAACAGACCTTTATTACAGCTTATCTGAGCTTCCTGACCAACCAATAAAGAAAAAAAAAAAGCAGAAATTTCTGGGCGTGAACCCTTTGTGTGGTCAACAGATAAATACACATGTATCCAAATGAGTATTTAGAGACACAGATTTTTAGATCCATGTATATTCCAATGCACAATTCCCTAAATTGTGCTAAAAAAAAAATCACATATGCACACCTTGTCGGGCTGGCACAAATTTTATGCACATAGGTCACAAAATGGATGCACTGGAGAATACATTTGTTTTAAAAATAGGGATTTGGGGGATATTGGGTATAACCAGACATTATGCTGACAGTTTTGTGGATATGTATGTATGTCAAACTTATCAAACTGTATACTTCAAACATTGCAGTTTACTAGGTGACAATTATGTCTCAATAAAGCTCAAAACAAAGAGAGAGAAGGAAAGAAAGAAAGGAAGGGAAGAAGGAAAGAAAGAAAAGAAAGAGATTCTCCCGATCTTGCCACCCCAATGGGTCCCAAAGTCATTACAACAGAGAACTTAGGAATTTCCCCCAGAGATCCTGAGCACCCCCATGGCTTTTTGACAGATCATTTTTATATGTCCACACCCACCTGTCTTTCTTGTACATCCTGGGCTTTCTTGGGGGAAAGGAAAACAGAAAAGGTCTGACATATTTTTGGACCCTCTGTCAGGTCTGGAAGCACATATACATGGGGAATTGAGCCTTCTGATTGCTATTTTTTGACCACCACTACAAAGTTAAATACAGATTTAGAGCAGCCATCAAGAAAACTGGTTTCAAGGAGTCAGACTCAAATTGGCCTGAAACAGTTTTGCACCTTTCAGGGCATTTGACCTGCATTGTTCTAGCTCTTGCTGGTTCAACTGTGGGGGGAACTGAGAAAATTCCTCCTTCCCCTTGAAAACATAATTGTGTTTTGAGGGAAGAATGCTCTCTTAAGACTTGGGTTCCAAGACAGGCCTTGTGGCCTGGAAAGGACCCTATCCATCATAGCTTAGCCTCAACATAGACAACCTGGATTTGGAGACAGCCCAACGCATTCTGTAACAGCCCCAGCCTCAGAGGGGGTGTTATCTGCCAGCCCAGCCTGCACTGGAATGACCTTCATGGGGTCTGGAGAATTTAGGGTCCAATGCCTGCCTCTCACCCTTCTCTGGCCTCTCTTTTCAGGCTCCGCAGCCCCTGAAAGCTTCTCTCCACACTTGCCTGCTAGGGGGAACAGGAGCTATGAATGGGGAGGGAATGCCAACATCGCTACATCCATCTAGGTTAAGTTGCAGATCCCACATAGACCCCCCCATTTTGCCCTCCTAACCCCAAATCACAGCTGCCTACTCCCAACAGTTGACAACCCCACAAAGCCAGGGGCTCTGCCCCCAATACCTACTGCTTGCCTCTCCAGATCATAACAAGTCTTAGGAACCATTCAGTCCCACCTAACACCCATAATAAAATGAATCCACATATACTCAGGTATCTAAAGAACAGAGGTGACTCATGACAAACCAAGACAAGCTCTTTCTCTAGGGGAGAAACAGAAGATACTCCCACCCAATCTGTGGTTATCGGTGGCCAGCTCCAATGTCATTGTCAAACCTGGAAATGCCAAAATCAGAGCCCGGATTTTGAACAACATGGGTCTGACATTTACACACTCTATCTGGCAACAGTCCCACCTCTACACCAAACTGCAGCCACCTTCTCCCAAACAATTTATGTGCTCTGAGCTCTTCACAACTCCCCTCCCCAGTCCTGGGACTGCCAATGGCATAGGTAGGCTACTCCATTTTTGTTTTAACAAGGCAAACTTTGCTTGTGAATGTGGTCTGGGGTCAGCAGTTACTGAAACAATTAGGAAGGCATCCAGAAAGTCCAAGCCCAGCAGCTTTGCCACGTGCCTAGCTGCCAGTTGAAATATATCTAAAAGGTAGAGCGAAGGAAAGAAAGAAACTGACCCAAACAGAAAAGGTAGCCCCAAACAGAGTCCCTACCAGAGCACAGAGCTATGCAATAAGGTGACCTATCTTCCTATTAAGCAATGGGCACTGCCTTCTTATGTTGAGAGTGTGGCCATCTATGGTTTGACAGGCATGCTTCTAACTAGGTTGTGCGGGTATGTTCACCAAGCCAGTGAATTAGCACAAACAGCAATAATCATAATCCTTAGGCTGAAGTTTTGTCCCCTGGGGTAGAAGTTTGTGCCCACTTTGCTAGAATCCTTAAAGCATGAAGTTCTAGCAGGAAACCCCTGCAGATTCGTACAAAAGAGCATGCAGCCCCAGGCACTGGTTCCTGGGTGTGGCACTTACCTTGTGGTTCTGGTAGGAAGTGACCGCAATAAACGCGGTCTCAGGAAAGACGTGAGTGCAGAACGCTGTATTTTTTGAGCCAAATCCATTATTTTCATCCGCTTTCACGATGTGTAATCTGGGCTGGTATTTGTGCATGGAATTTAGAATAATCTAAAAACAATAAAGAAAATGAGATTGGAGGAAAATCAAAACTCTCTTTGTTTCCAGATAAAATCTTGTTCCCCACCCCCCCTCAAATTAGCCTCATTACGGAGGCTCTCGAAAAATTGATTTTCCCCTCCTGTTTTGAAAAGGAGCCAGTGATTTCATTAAAAAGAAACATTTCAAAAATGACAATTTCCAACCAAAAAAGCCAAGGTAATATTCCAGGAATCTACCCAAGGCACACAGGGCAGTAAATCAGAATTCTTAATAAAGTTTGCTTAATAAATTAACTCCCTGCGTTAGGCCACTTCCCACCCCCAACAAGAGCTGAGCAAGTCTGGAGCAGGGAAGCAGAGTTAGGGGAAGCCTGGGCGGCAATTTTGGAATGGGGAGAGGAGGGAGAAACAAACAAATAAATACAGGTACAAATAACCCTTTACTCCCCCCCCCAAAAAAAACAACCCCTAATGGGTGAGAGGGGAGAGACTAAATATTTGCAAAACTGGAAGAAAATCACCAGTTCACTCATGGCCTTTCGCAGAGACTCTGGGTGGGTGAGTAGACCTCAAATCTTGGCTCTTTGTTTGGAGAACAAGCAAAGTGGAGTTAATAAAGAAAAAAAAGTATATGAGGGTGTGTCTGGCCTCAAAGGTTGGGGAGATGCCGGGAGGAAGCACCTACCCCCCACATCCACCCATCAAAGAGGGGGTGGGTTTCCCAGGAGACTCCCTTTCCCCAACTTTACCAACATTTCAGGGGTTACAGGCAGAATTATCTCCAGGTTTGGCCCCAGACAGAACTGCTCCATCTGCTTTTGGGGGGGAATAATCTCTTTCTCCTTCCTTCCTATCTTTTCTCTTGTTAGGGGAGCGCCGGGGACAAGCCAGGTCTTAACTGCTGTGGCCTTGCTGTTGTTATTACAACCACCGGTATCATTTTTAGGAGGACCTCGGGGCTGCACGTTCTTGCTGGAGCCGGGACTATTCACAGGAAAAGTGGGTTTGTCGCTCTGGTGACGCCTGGTTGGGAGACTCCCGGGAGGCGGTTAACTCTGATATTTAACAAAATGCTCTGATAGTACCCACCGAATAGGGGGTCCGCTGCGTTTAAGGGCCTGAAAATCTGAGCTTTTTCCCCAGGACCGCAACCTGGAGCGGCCGGAGGTTGTCTCAGTGTCTTTGATTATTTGCATCGATGACCCTGGGGCAGGATTCTGGGACCAACTCTTGAGACCCGAGCTGGGGGAGGGGAGCAGCTGCTGGCCGGGGGAGGGGAGAGAAGCTCGCGGCCTGGGGGCTGCCCGACCCCGGACGGCCCGTACGGCTCTAATCTCCGGCCGCCGTGGCCCGGCCGCCGATAGCGACGCCGACCGGGGCGGCGTGGCGACAGAGAGACGCAGTGGGGCCCCGCCGGCAGCCACAGCCCCCCGGCCGGCGCGGCCATCCTCCCGGCTTAGCCAAATTGCTTTGACGGCTGGGGACAGTGTGGAGACATCAGCGCGAGGACGATCTAATGGGTCCTAATTTCATTAGGGCGGCTCTGGATTAAAAATCTGGAGTTTGGGGTGGAAATTCGCCATCAGCTGGGGCAGTTCCATGCAGCTTCAAACACCTGAAATTTGCAGGGGTGCTCCGCGAATTTGGTGACAGGGCATCCACCCTAGAGTGACCCCAAAGGCACACCCAGAGGAACCAGGGTTAGGAGCTGAAAGGAGGCTAGGCACAGTCCCACTCTCCAGACGCGAGGTTCTATTGAGGCCCTTTGCAAGGGTCCCACCCTCCGGAAAGAAGCCCCTGTGAGATGCATGTGGGACCTTTACAAAATGATCCTATTTTTGCCTGGTGCTTCATGCTAAAGTATATGCTGAGTACCAGCACCTGCACTCCAAACCTGGGCGGCCAGTGCCCACTACAGTCCCATGCGCCAGCTGGGAAGCATAAGCACCAAGGATGCTGAGTGCTCAACAGGTCTATGCAGCAAGGATGTTTTCTGCCCCTCTTGGGAGCGCAGAAAGGGAAGGGGACTTTCTTATCTTTGCCATCCACACGCTGAGAGCCACACTAAGCTATCAGTGGAGAGCCCAGAGGTCCTCTTCCCACCCCGATCCCAGTGGGTTCAGTGCTTTAGCCCTAAGACCCCAAGGGAGCAAAGTTCTCATGAGGACCTTCACAAATGGTCCTTCCTCTTCGCCAAATCCATTCCCATCCAGTCCCTTCCATAGCCTAACTGGGGGACATGTGTCTGTTGCTCCTCTGCGGAGCATTCTGGTGAGACAGGGGACAACTTCTGGAATTAGAGAGAAATAGCCTCAAATCTCTGTTCCTCAGCACAACCTGTATGACGGTGGCCAACTCACCTCACCTCCTCTGGACTCTCCTTTGCAAAGACTGTACCTTTCTGTCCTCCTCTCTAGGTGGCCATGAAGATCAAATGCCCTAAGATGAATGAGCCCACTTGCATGGAGGAATCCCCAAGCTAAAGGTTCTAAAGGCTGGATTCAGAGACTATACCCAGGTCTGGTGATTAATTATTTCCAATAAAATGATTTAGGGACATTTTCCCCCAAATCCAAAAAACGATGTTTTGTTCTCTGCTTTTCGTTAGGGGAAGAGAGGTAATAATCTACTGAGAATCCAGTAAAAGCTACGTATTTTCTTGGAGGGGGGTTGTGAGGAACTGCTGCTTATTGAACATTTCACATTCAGTTTCAGGGAATTCATCAAGCTCCCCTCTCTGGACAATCCAGACTCCAGGATTAGGGTGCTGGTTTGGGTTTACTCACTCTGGGTACGGTGTGGGGAGGGAGAAGTCTGGACGTTAAAAAAAAAAAAACTGGAACCTGTGAGCTCAGGCAATAAAAAAAATCTGCTCTAGAGTATCAAGCTAAAAAAGAGCACTGTCAACAGACTTCTCCTCCTTTTGTGGGCTTACTCCCCATCCGTAAAAGAGAGGGCTGATGACTTGGGTTCTCCTCCCACCTGGGACATCCCAGTAACAAGGCAAGACTTGGAAGGGGTTAGGGACTATATATGGTTCCCACTGTGGTCCAGCCTCTGTGCAGTCTGCATGGTTATTTGCTGGACTGGGGGGGGGGGGTCCATGTTTTCAGCGAGACTGATACAGCCTTCCACCACAGCCATAGATTGGGTTCGCAGGCCCTGGTGTCCAGGCCTGGAATGAACAGTTTTAGTTACTCAGGAAGGCCTGCAGGACTGCAGAGGGGTAGACATTTGACTAGGAGAACAGTGGAGACTGAGGAGGACATAAAGAAAGAAAAGCCAATGGAAAACAAAATGAATAGGTGAAAGAAATAAGAGAAGGGAAAAGAGAGAAGAGACGAGAAAGGAGAAGACACGGGAAGAGGAAGGAAGTCCACTTCAAGAAAACAGAGGAAGAAAGAGACCAAAAGAGAACAAAATGGACCAGAAAAATCGGGGAGGTGCACTTGGGTGCAGGGAGCCAAAAACAGAAACCCAGTGAGAAGAAGGGGGACAGAGGAGAGCGGCAAGAGGCAGCACTTCTGGGGGCAGTACTCACATGCCCGAATGGGTCCAGGTGGTTGTTGGTGAGCTTGAGTTTCTGGAAGGAGACAAGCTGCCGCATCCAGTGTGCCCCGGTGGCTGGGGAGTCCGGGTGCACGTACAGGCGACCGGGCATGGCAGGCTCCGCTTTGCCGGTCACAGACCTAGACCAAGGAGAGGTGTGACCAGAGTTTCAGCACCTTCAGCGTCACCCAGAGGTAGCACACTGAGGCAAGATCAATCGGTACATGCACCTCCTGCAGGTTGCTGAGCTGGGAATGGTCTGGAAATGGCCTGACCCTCCTCCAGTCTTCCTTAGGCAACTGCAATCCCAGCTACCCCAGAGTCCCTGGTGCCAGGGTCCAGGCAACCCAACCCCTCAGCCCCATTTCTTTCTTCTTACACCTATTCCTCCCCCAGGGCCAGAGCCGCCTGGGGCCTTGTAGCCTCTTGCTGCCCACAAACAATAAATAGTCACGTTTCTAAAGTTCAAGATATACAGTAAGTCTTGAAAACTCCTTGAGGACTTTCAAAAGGAGGTTTCCTTGTCAGACTTCTGCACTGTTGGCAGCATGGGAGCAATCACCCAAGGAATGGGCCTCTCCTGTCCTGCTCGTTTAACTCAAATATCACGGGCGGACTTTGCAATTTCATAAAAGGCGTGTTCAAAGCAGGTAACTCATAAAACATAACTGTAAATGGTTTTATGCCCCCAGAAATACCTCGAGCATTTGGTAACAATACCCCTTTTAAAAATCCGCAACCCATGGAGTGTAGCAATAGATACAGGCACCTCATTTCCTTAGAGCCTTAATTTTCTCATCTATAAAATGGGGGCAATAGCAGGAAGCAATGGAATAGGCACACAGAAGCCTCTGGCACACAGTTAGAGCTCAAAAATTGTTTATTGGTTCCATTGGAAGGTGGGGGGGTCAATTTCCTCCCTCCCCTTTCCATCTGCCACTCCAGCGCCTACCATTTATTATCTGCAAACTTGTATCTGTGGTCGTCGGCGGGAACAATGTCCATGAGCAGAATGTACTTCGTTTTGGGATTAAGGCCAGTCACCTTCACCTTGTAACTGGGAAACATCCTCCTAGGAGAGAGGAACAGAAGAAGAGAGGGAGGCAGGAATCAATGCCAATGTTTTGAAAAGGGTCCACAAACCTCAATGCAAGAAACAAAAGGGTTCTTCCAGAAACATGGAAAAGAAAACTGGCCCCGCTCCGCTCTCACCAAGATCCATCCCGGGTTTCCAGTGAAGTTGTGAGGAGGAGAAAGGCTCAAGGAGGAGAGAGAGAGCGCGGCAGGCGGGCAACTGGAGGTATTGGAGGAGGAAAATAGAAACAGGAGGCCTGTGCTTCTGGAGACCTGTTTTCAAAGAAGCCTGAAAGGGACCCCCATTTCAATTCTTGCTAAGTGCTATTTTCAGAGCCAGACACCTACTGTTTGGCGGGAGCGGAAGCTTACTAGGTACAAGCTATCCGCCTTCTGGATGCAACCAGGTGCTTCCGCCTGTCCCACCGCAGGGCGGCTGGACTAGTGTACACCAAGGTGTGTGCCCTAGGGATGCACAAGCTTCGCGTCCTGGCTCTGGTCCTCTGCCCAGAGATGAGGGAAAGCTGTGGTTCCCAGTATAATCAGATTGGTGACACAGGTCTCTTTCCAAGGGGGTTATTCCTAAATGCCATACAATTTCTCCAAGGCGCCTGGCATTCTTTCTTTGAGGAGCTAAACTCATTGGCTTTCAGCAAAGAAATTCCAAATCCATCCGGATTTGATTTCAGAAAAAGTTGGGACCCGAACTAGTATCTGGTCGTTAGAAAGCTGGTGGCACAGAACGGAACTGCGCCACAGACCGGGCTACCTCTCCGCATCCTGGCGCGAACTCCAAATTCCCTATTCCGTTCTTGAAAAGTAAGCTCCAGAAAGCAAAGATTCTCAAGGTTGGCCTGAGGGGGAAGGACACATTGCTGGATCTTGGCTGGCTCGGTGATGGCCGAAACGGGTGTACAGAGGCCTCGTTCAAGCCAGCTGAAGCCCTGTAGTGTTTATCTGCCTGAGCGAGCACGCCTGGAGGTGGAGGTGCAGGAGACTCCGCAGGCCTTTTATAGTTAAATCCTCTCAGCTCAGGCTGGGGGAAGAAAGGAGCCTGGCTGTGTCTTTCCTTCCTGGGGGAATCAGAAGAGGATCGCAGTTCCTTGGTATAAACAGAATGAGCCTCCTCGTTCACTCAGGCCGTGGGCCGAGCAGGGAGCAGACATTGTTTAATTTTAAATAATAATAAATGTCACGGTTGTCAGTTTATTGAGGGAGTCTTCAGCTGGAGAACTAGGGGGTGTCTGGAAAGGCAGCTCCACCCTCTCCCTTCACACAGTCGGTGGCTTGGGCCTACTGGCCGCTGGCTTCACACCACGCCTGCTCTGGGCAGACCTGGGCTTTGCACCCTTCAGGCCAGTCCAGCACCCAACACCGCAGAGTTGTGGCGAGGTCTGGGCGCTTGTGCACACACCAACACACAGCTCTGCTCCACTCTCTCACCACCTCCCTCAGAATTCTAGCATTTCTAGCTAAAACTCCCCGAAATGGAGCTTTTAAGATGAACTCCAGGGTGAGTGTCTTGGCCAAGCTGCCGTGTTTATCAGTGTCTGTATATAGGGCCCCGCCGAGCCCCGGTTAAGTTTCAAAGGCTTCGCTTGCTTTCTATAAACACTGAAAGAGGTAGCAAAACGCGTTCAGCAATTCAGACTTTGGCTATTGGGTGGGACCCTGGAACCACTCCAAGGTCAGAGAGGTTGGGAATGGGGGTGGGGGGGAAAGGTATCCAGTCCAAGACCTATGAAACCCAAAGCCGTTCTCAGGTCTGTTCTCTCTGCCTTTCTCTTCTCTCTTTCTCTCATTACTAATCCATGCAGATAGCATGGCCTCCCAGGCTCTTTAGTCTTTTTATATACGAGGTGGAAGAAATGCCCAGTTTCCGGAGTTGAACATTTGGAGTATTTCCCCTACTCTGCTGGAGATCAATGGGAGAATTTTCCTTGTACCTCTTTAAAGAAAATCAGGCCAAACAAAACATATTTCTCTCTCTTTCTCTTTCTCTTTTATTCTCTTCCCTTCTTTCTCTCTGTTCTTCCCCCTTTCACCATGTCCCTTCTCTCTGTACTCTGAAGCCACCTTTTCTTCTTCGTGTTTCCCACAGTTTCCCTGATCTCCTTCTACACAACTCATCGCCTCACCTTCCAGCCTTGGTTATGATCATCTCCGTGCCCACTTCATGGAATTTCAGCCACAGTTCTCTTTCATGGAGAAACACCTTGATTCCTTCCATGCCCTGCAGTAAGGAGACAAAAGTCACACCGAGCTCTGGCAGCAGTGGTTATTCCTTCCCTAAATGCCTGTAAAACACAGAGAAGCCTGCTGGCTCTTCATCCCTGAATTCTGTGGGCTCAGGGTGGGAAAAGTGCCCCGGCCCATTAAAGAGTTCTCCGGGATCTGGAGCACCCGACAGCCTCTGCAAGGAATCCCTCTGTAGGTGCAGTTCCAGAGGAGGTTTCTAGCAACCACTTGATCCCACAGTGGTACGGTGTCTCCTAATGCCACCAACCACCAATGCAAGGCTACAGGAGAATCACCAGTTTTCAGAGTGCTACAGAATGTCAGTAGTAAAGGACCACTGCTGACTGAGGAAAGATGGGGCCAATTTCAATCCCCTTTAACCAAAGTATAGTTGGAAAAGAAAACGCCATTCACTCCAGAAAACCCCACTCAAGATACTCTTATGTGGATACCTGGAGGCTCACACACAAAACATACAGATGTGGGAATATGTATGTGCTGCTTATTCTCGATCATGGTGGCTTCAAATATGAACATACATGAAATTTTAAACTTAAAAATGTTTATATGATCATATGTTCTCATAGTCCAGAACAAAAATGAAGTAATTCTCAATGTCTGTATTAAACTTTCCTGACTCTCCCTACACTTAGCTCTGTTACCTTTGAGTTATTTTGACCACGGGGCAGGGCAGAAGCCATTTAACATTTCTTTCTGCTTTCTACTAAAAGCTATTTCACGAAACCCATGCAAATATAAATATATACACCAAGTCTTCGTTTTGAAATAATTTGCAACCATCTAGAAAGTGGATTTGCTTTCTCTTAAAAGAAAAAGAGAGATTTCTGTAAGTTACCCAAACTTATGCTCTCTGCTTCCGCACAAATATCCACATATTTTCTGGAAACAGGAAGGCAAAGGAGAGAAGCTATGAAAAAGTCAAGAAGGACGTTGAAATCCCAAGGAAAGGTCTTAGTTAAGTTCAAGTATCTCTTCGGGTCAAGTCACCCGGCTCTGAGCCATGTGTCACCCTATTTTAAAATGATCCGAGTCAACAAGGGCCTCCTGGAGCACCCAAAGTGCCCGCTGCGTTTAGGTCTCCGAGCTCAAGGCGAGGCTCCTCCCTCTGCTCAGGCACAGCTGGTAGCCAGGCGAGCCCGGGCCCCTCGTGCCCTCTCCGAACTGCCCTGTGCGCTCCCAGCGGCCGGCCGGTGAGGGCGGGCGCGCCAGCCCTCCAGGCCTCAACCGACCGCAAGACAAATGGTGGGGCGCGCGGGTCCAGGCGGCGGCGCGGAGGAGGCAGGCGGAGGCGAAGGCTAGGAAAGATCTGAAGAGGGGTCAAGCCATCGCTCATGCCCGCCTGAAGCGGCCGCTGACCCGACCCTTATTAAGACGCTTGGGGCCAATTCTACACCTAGTGCCGCAGGAAAGGAATTATTTGAGCATTAGCTGGACCCCCGAACAGCCAGATAATTGAGCTTTCTCCCACCATTTAAATAAATTTCAAAAATCCTCTAGCCATAAAGATAATCATCACAATAAAGTGGATGGGATTATACTGGTACTGGGGGAAACAGGTCAGAAAAAAGTAGAATTGAGTGAGAATAAAACGGAAAGGAGATAATAATGGGCCGTGGGAGTAGGCTTTTTTTTTCTTGATCCCAGAGTCTCTGCAAAGGGCCCCCTCCTGTGTGTCGCCAGCTCTTCTTACCTGCTGGGTGAAGGCAGCCTGCGGAGACGACGGGGACTTGCTGGGAGCCCCTAGTGCGCTCTCTGGTTTTGAATCACAGGGCAGGTCTTTTGAGTCAGGCTCCAGAGGCGTGTGCGCCAGGCCAAAGCCCTCATCTGCGTCGGCCATGGTGCACCAGGCGCCCTGTGCCCAGGCGAGGTTCTGCTCTAAAGAGAAGCAGGGAGAGAGAGACAGAGAGCAAGAGAGAGGTTGGAGAGCTCAGTTCTAACAAGAGGGAGCTGTTTGGCCCCCAATTTCCAGCTGCCAGCAACCCCGTTCCCAAATGAAGGAGGCTGCTGAAGGTTCTATTATTATTGTCATTACTGTTACTTTATGACCACGGCAACCTCTTGCAAAAGACCCGCGTCAGACCCTGAGGAGGCGAAGCCCGCATCTCCTCTGTTCAGGCTCTCTGTGATAAGCAAGCTGCCAGTCAAATTTGTCTGGACTTCTGGAAGAGCCAATAAAGATAAGGCGTTGGTATTTTTGGAAGTCATTGGGTAGAAACCAAAAACAAAACAAAAACCTAGTGTCCTTTGGAGAATTTTTTTTTCTTGGTCAAATTACAGAGGACTATTAGAGTGTCTTTTCTTAAACCTCACCAGAGGAATAGTTTTCTGCAGCAGGCCAATGTCTGAAATAACCCGCCTCTTGCAAAATCAAAAACATAGTTGGGGGAAATGTGCAGATTGAGACACTAGGTTCAAAAGAGAATTCGTGTATTTCTTTTATCAATTACAGGCCTTAAAATTAAAAGTCCTATAAAATTAAAAGTCCTTTCCTTTCCTCCAACCTTAAACACGACATTTACAAAATAAAAATAGCTGAACAGAAGACTCCATGAGGAAAGCAGCCATGCAATGTCTTCAGGGAGGTTTGAGACTGGGTGCCTCCCACCCCACAAATACTCTGCGGCTGGCTGGGGTGACAGGCATTTTGTCTAGCGACCAGGCCGAGGGGAGCTTCTCCGAGCTTCAGTGAGGCCTGATTCGCTGATACTAAAGGCCCAGGCTGGGGCTTGGAGAGGACAAAACCAGGCTCAGACAAAACCTCGGCCACAGGCACTGAATCGGCCACCTGGGTGCCCCGCAACGCTCAGAACCACCCAGGTTTGCAGGGTGTGAGGTAGTAACAGGCAAACAGCTGCAGAATGATTCAAGGCAGGTCAAGGGAGCCTGTCTCCTGCTCTCTGATCTCCTTCCAATGTCCTCTCTGTTTTCAAACAAGAACCCCCAAAAATTAATTCAGAAGGATTTAAGAAACGAGCGCAAGCTGTGATCCCCAAAATTTGCCTATTAAGCAAAAGTCTGGATCCCACTCTGGTCTGCAGTGACTGGAGATCTAGAAATGAAGCCGAAAGAAGGACAGCTTCTGAGGCCCGACTCCTAAGCAGCGTTCTTCACGTCGCCCTTGGGGTTTCAGGGAGGCAGTGATGTGAGCCCCGCAGCCTATTCACAACAAAAGAAAGCAGGGCCGGCGCCCCCATATGCTCCCATTCACCGCCGACCACCGGGAGAAGCTCATCCGGCTCCCTTGCCTGCGTCCTGGGGAGCTCCGGGCTGGCGGAGGCGAACAAGATGAGGTTTGACAGAACCAGGCCGTGCGTCCTGAAACCTCAGGGCTGCTTCCCCAGCCGGGGCCGCCTCCCGAACTCCACTTGCTGAGGAGCTCCGGGCCGCACAAAATCTCTGCAAGCCGGCTCTGCAGAGCGCAAGGCACGGCTGGGGTCCGCCATTCGCACCGCCCTCGGCCGACTCGGCCAGCCGGTCCCTCCCGAGCCTCCCGGGCCGTGCGCGGGGCCAGTTACCTCGCTCCGTGAAGCCGGTGCATTCACCACATTCCCTCTTGCTCCTAGCAGGGAAGCTGGCGGTGAGGCGGCGGTGCAGGCATGGTGGCTTCGGGTTTAGGCGGGGGACTGCTTGCCCAGACTAGCGGCTACTGCTGCCTACAGGGGCGCACCCACCGCTGGAGCCGCGGCTGCGACTGCCCACCTCCAACACACACCTCCTCCGCTTTGCGCTCGCTCTTCCTAAATATTTCCAAGTTGGCAAGCACCAGAAGGGCTCCAAAGAACAAAAAACAGCAGCCTCTGGGTGCACCGCCACCATATAATCTCAGTGCCCCGTTCCTCCCTAGCACCCCCAGGGAGGGTAAATTGGAATACAAGAGGAGCCCTGTGAATGGTTGAAGTCCTTTCTGAGCGTTGCTTTCGGGTTACACTTCCTGAATTTGAGGTAAGAGTCTCAGCCGCTCTCTCTCTCTTTCTCTCTCTCTCTCTCTCTCTCTGAAATACAAGCCAACTCTGCTGAGCACAGTGACGTTAGGTTGCCTTGATGCTCACAAAGTACTGAAATCGCCTATCCAGTTAGCTCTGACTGCACTCTGCACACCTCTCTCTCTCTCTCCCCTTTTCTCCCTTCCCCCCACCTTTTCCAATAGATTTCCCAAACACTCAAATCCCAACAGTGACTCTCCAACTCAGAAACCAAAACCTGTGATCACCCCCTCCTCTCCACCTCGCTTCCAACCTCCATTCATCTCTGCTTCTCTGAGCAAGAGATGGCTGAAAAAATTCCAGTACAAATCGGTACAAATCATGGTAAACATGCTGGGTACTTCTGCCCATAACCTAATCTCCGTGACTCAGGCAGGGCAGTGCAGAGAACCAAGCCTGAATGCACTAGCTGAGCACACACGCCCAGGGCCCCTACAGCCTCTAAGCTTCCCACATTCTCCCTCCAATGCTGACCTCCAGCCAGAGCGCTTCCTGACCCCGCCTGGCCGGCGCTTGCTGCCCTGACATCTCCCCTGTCCCCCACTCATCGCCCCCACTCTCCCATTCTCAAGGACTCTAGGATGAAGGCAGGATGAAGGTGGGTCAGGATGAGGGCTGAGATCAAAGTTGCCAAGAAATCGCTGTGGGCCCCCAGCCCCCACCCACTCCAGCCACCAGACCTCCCTTGCTCCAGGTGTACACAAGGCAGTGCCCAGTTTATTAAAATAATCAAACAGTCATTGGGGACTGGCAAGAGTTTTCTCCACTTGCTCCTTTCCCTGCCCTTCCCCTCTCTGAAATGTATTATTTTGAGGGTGGGTTGAAGAGGTCAATAAAAGCATAAACACAGTCAGCAGGTCTCAGTTTGAGTAGACCCAGATTGGGATATCAAGGTATTGGTGCTTAGAATCAATGTCAGGAGTCCTCTTCTGTTTCCCAGTTTCGCCTCCTGTATTCCTTCACCCTGATCTTTTCTGGGGCTGTGATTAGAGACTTGGGCCTGCAAACCAAGGTCTGGAGAGATGAATGAAGGGAGGAGAAATGTCCCAGAGACCAGCAGTGGATATAACCCTGTACAGCTGCTCCGCTAAAATCCCAGGCCAGGCCATCTGCAATATGCCAAAGTGGATTGTCCAACCATAAACATGAAGCAACCAGGGAGAAAACCAAACCTCCTTTGCTACAGTTCTCACTCCACCTTCCAGGTTTGTTTTCAGACAGACCTTTGTCAAGTCAATTTATTTATTTGTAAAAAAATGCCCTCACCCTCCAAGTCAGCTCAGAAAGACTTTGGGTTTGCTAACAAGGCCACCCCAGGTCGAAGACAAAAAAAAAAACAAATATGGCATCAGGATAGACTTGAATCTCTATCTCTCTGGTAGAAGGAAGGGGAAATCCAGAAAGACCTCTCCAATCCCTTTAAATTCTCTGAGATTTGTGGATAAAATTAATTCCCATAAATAACCTGCAGAACCCTCCAGAGAGAGACAATCTGGACTCCTCCAAGTAACAGCCCAGCCAAATTTACTTAGTTCAGGGAGCTGAGATGGTTGAAGGACAACCATAGATCGGGATTTTTAAACCTTTGAGGAGAATCCATTTCTGCCAGGTGACTCACAAAGGCATTCTTACTTTGCTTGAAAAGTAGACACACCAGGGTGGGAAGTCAGCAGGACCAAGATGGGGTGGGAAGCAAAGGAGTGGTGGGCAGGGAAAGTGGAAAGAGAAACTTATCCCTCCCCCCCACTTAGTTCTACAGAGCACTCACCTCCAAAAATCCCACCTCTTCTTTGCAGTGTAGAAGCCAGGAGTGCTCCTGGCTGGGGAGGAGGGTTCAGGTGAAGACTTTGAAAAGGAGCCCCCAAAAGAGACCCCTGTAGGCCAGGCTTTCTTTCAGCCTCTGTCAAGACAGCGCCTCCCAGCTCGAAGTTGGTTTGTGGTCTCCGTCAAATTAAATATTACTGTTTATTACCAGGCATACCCCAATAAAATAAAGAGGCAACCAGGCGATACCGACTGTCTCACCAGCCGCTGCACCTATAGGACTTGGAGACGTCACGAGTCACGCAACCCGGCCGCGCGCTGTCACGCTTGACTGGGGGGCAGCGGCAGGAGGTTAATTTCTCTCCATCTTCGCCTATCAGTCCTGGGTCTGAGCAGCCTCAAGTCTGGGACGCCTCGGCCCAGGAAATAAATAAAGAGATAAACAAACCCAGAACTCTGGGGGCGGGGGGGAATAGGGGTGGAGAACATAAGACACAAATAAAGCCAAGATCGATTTTCTTAGGGAGGGGGAAAGGAGGGAGCAGCTAGCCGCAGTCCACCCTAGACCCCGATTGGAAGGAAACCAAGTTGTTCTGGGGGAAATGAGATCTCTTGCAGGAGGCATGGAATTCTTATTATTTTAAAATTATCCCCCCCCCCCAGGAGTAGGTCTTAGCAGATGAATATCGAGGCTCCACGTTAGCTGGTTTTGTGTGGGACGGAATAACTCAGTGCTCGTTCTCTGACCTGCATAGAAATAATTACTGGGCCATCGTGAAGGCGAAACAAGACAGACATTCAGAGGGAGAGAGTTGTTCTCAGTGTTTCTTGCTGAGAGAAAGACCATTCTGCAAACGATCCCGAAGCTAGATCCGGGAATACAATTCGTCCCAGAGTGGCCTGGCGGGGGGGCGGGGTGCTAGTGGGTGGTGGAGTGGGGGTGGGGGTGGAAAAGGCTGATTTCTTCAGAGAAAAATTACAGCAAGGCGGCCCGCAGAGAGAGACGAGGTACTTGGTTTTGCTTTTGCTTCCTAATAACGACAACTATTATTTTCAATCTCATCAATGGGCATAATTTCTAAGCAACCTTTGGCGCGCAGCTGGGAACCCAGTAGGTTCAATTGCAAAACATACGGCATAGACGCCCCTGGCGGCGCCAAGAGAAGAGCTAGGCCTGCCCAGCGCAGAGGCAGAGAGCACCCGGCCTTCGGGAAGGGTAAGTTCCTCAGCAAGGGGTCCAGGGGGAGCTGGACATCCGAATCTGGACTTGCCCCCTGCTTCGGGGTTCGATCCAGAGTTTCTCGCGCCCCCAGCCCCCAGGGCTTTCCGAAGCATGGCCTGGCTCCAGGCCTGGACTGGAGCGGCAGCGCAATGCGCAGGGACGCAGTCAGCCGAGCAGCTGTAGGAGCCAAGGTCAGGCCCGCGGGGAGAGCGCGGCCAGTGGCTCTCAGCGCCGACCGTGGGCGCCAGGGCCAGACGGGCTGCTGACCCCGCTGTTTCCAGAGCGCAGACCCCGCGTCCTTCCTCTCCGCCAGGCCGCAGTGGCTTCCCCGAGCTTCGCTTTCGTTTCCCAGGTTTTTAATAGCTATCTTCCCCCTCCCCTTAAAAGTGAGGCTCAAGTTCGTTGTAGCGTTTGTCCCCGGATGTCAAGGACTCAATCCCAAATCTTTCGCACAAACCCGGGTTTGAAGAGATGGGTTTCTGGATGACCTCTGGGCTGACATGGGCCGGAAAACGGAGGCCTGAGCCTGACCGCCCCGCCGGGGCTGGAAAGAAAAGACAAAACTCCCAGCGCAGTTTGTTTTCATTTGGCTCCTTCTCTCGAATCCCGGCCCCAGCCCCTCGACCACCTGGACCAGCTCACAAAGGGTTTTGCAAACCCGAGCCCGCACCACTCAGGAATAAGCTAAAGACCTCCCCTCTTTCTTTCCCCTAATAATTCGGGCAGTAACCCCCAGAGCTGGCTACAACTCGCACCACCGCAGTCCTTTCTGAGAACTGCCGCTTTCCCCGACTGGCTCCCAGTTCGGTTTTCTCTCAAAGTGTATTTTTCTCGTTTTGCAAAATTCCTACTCTAATTTTATTACCGCACGTTAGGAGGGAGTAGCGATTCCTATTTTTAAAAGTCAAAACCAAATTAAAAGAGAGATTGCTGTTGATTTTTTTTATGCTTCACTTTCTCCTTCCGTTTTTTAAAACAGTCACATCCCAGACTACCTTACTGCCTTTTTTTTTTTTTTCCAAAAGAGAACTCACTTTAAAATACACCTGTTTCTCTTTCGATGTGTTCCCACTTGACCCGGGTGCTACATGGGGGTGGGGGGGGACAGTAGAAAGAAGTGTGGAGGGGTAGCTGTAAGAATTATAATGACAATAGTAATGATGACAAAACTAAACTTTGACCAACTCAGTTTCCAAAAAAAAAAGGTCAATATGAGGATGAGAAAATTCTCTCCTTCCTCAGGGGGTCACTTTCCCTCTCATCTAGTTAAATCTGGCTCGATTATATTTTTTCCAGGGACAAAGTATCTCTCTTTCCAATATTTTATTTAGCTCCCAGTCCCCCCTCCTTTTTGATGAAAGTATGTGAGATAATTACTGGGTGTTATTATTATCATTGTTGACTATCCCAAATCCTACTTCAATATTTCCACCAAGAATTATTATCACGTTTATCCTTATTCATGTCAGTGTTGTTTCGCGTGTGGGAATTGTTCCTCCCACACTCCCCAAGTTTGGTAAATCAGAATTTTTTTTTTTCTGTTCAGGGTAATGAAATAAGAAATAGAAGGAGTAGCATTCTAGAGACCCAGCTGAGAGGATGCCAAAGCTAAGGATTTGCACAGTCTAGAAAGCTGGAGGAGAGTGGCAGTACGATATACCAAAGCAACTGCTCTTCCTGCCTGCAATTTTGGAAGACCCTGTGTAGAACAGTTAGGGTCCTAGCTGGGAGAACCTGAAGCCTCTGTGAGCCACACTGTGCCTGAGAATTGCCACCAAGTCAGTGGCCCTGATAGGCACTGATAGGCCTCCCCATGTAGTCCCTAAGTCTACACCCTGAGTGTTCCCCCAAAATATGGACTAAAAATATATCCAATTCCAGGGCTCTAAGCCTGTAAGATAGAGACTTAGACTAATACTTTTAAATCTGGGGTGCAGGTGAGGGACTTGTCTGGATAAACTCTCTCTCAACCAAAGGGTGCATTGGAAACTTGGGAGCTGCCGCTTTCCAAGTCTCTGGAAAGACAAATTTTCTTTGGCAAACAGAACGGTGTCGCACTGTCGACAGGGCAGACTATTTTTCTTGTTCCCTCCTGGGGGGTGGGGGGGGGAGAAAAGAAAGCAAGAAAGAAAGGGAAATTAAATCCACACGTGTTAAGCGCGCTCAAAGGGCCAGATTCAAAACCAGAGACTAAAACTGTGACTCCAGTTCTGGCTGCCCGCGGGCCTCTTTCCAGCCAGTCCAGCCTTGCAGAGCAAGGCATCCCCACCGGAGAGAATTTGATCCCATGTTTTATAAAGCCTTTTATTTAAGGTGCAGAGGCATAGGTCTCTTTCAGAGTCTATGCTATGGAGATTTAAAACTCATAGTTGCAACAAAACCCAAGAAGATAGCAATTATGATAATAACTGCCCCCTCTGTGAAAACTCAGCTTGAGATCTTCTGAATCTATCCAAATGATTAGGGCAACATTCAGAAGGCTATGGTCAAACTGATTTGACCATAGTCAGGCCATTGGTTTTGGAAATTCTGAAATCTGGTTAGGCTTTCAGACTTGGGCCTGCCTGGGTCCAAAGAACCTAAAACATTGTTTTTATTGATACTGGAATTGCCAGCCTAATCTGCGGGGCTAATATGTGCATCCTTCACACCTCTCTTTTGGGGAGTTATTTTCCGGAAAGAAAACTACAGGCCGGCTTCCAGAGGTGTTCTGCCTGCATGGGAGGGGTCAGAGGAGGCCACCCCACCTGGAGCTGTGAGTGAAAACTCTGGTAATGACCTGGAGGAGGTGAAGGGTGGTGGGTGGGGGTGCGGGTGATGAGGGCGGCGAACAAACCCCAAACTGGAAAGATCTGTCACCGAAAGGATTGCATGGTCGAGACCTCTAATTTTTCTTCCCCTTCATCCAGACTCCTCCAGCCCCTTGGTGCTGGATTTCTGGCCTTTGAGGCAGAGGGACAGAAGAGTTTTGAATCCTGGACCCCAGTGCCTCACTGCCCCACCCAAATCACATTTAAAAAACAAAAAACTGCTGGACGAAACAAGTGACAGAGAGTTAGTGGTAGAAAAATTCTTGGCGATTGTTTCCAAAAGCCTAGAATTTCCTGCACCAGTCAAGGTTCTCAACAATGGGGCACCGGCCTGAAGACCATCTCAAATTTTGCTGCATGTTCTGAGGCCTGGAAAACACGTGATCGTTTTAAAATAATAACTAAGAAAATGACATGAAGGCTATGTTAACCAGTTTCATGGAAGTGTTTCGGATTGTGTGTGAAACCCCCACACTGTACCCCAGAAGTGCATTAATGTACATAGTTGCCATTCAATTAAAAAAAAAGAAAGAAAGAAAGAAAGAAAGCACTTCCGACAGATACTCCTGCCCTTCGTAAGCCTTCTCAGAGTTTAACAGAGCAGGGATTTTAAAACATCCCCTCTTTATACACAGGAAGAAAACTGAGGTTTAGTATCAGATAGGTGCTGGTCTCCAGCTGCCTTTTGGAGTCCAGAAGGATGATCTTGGAGATGTGCATGCCAGCAAAGGGACACCTGAATTGCAACCTGCAACCTGCAGCCTCTGCAGGGGAACATCTCAGCCTAGATGTGGCAAGTCTGTTCAAATCCACTCCCCACTCCATCTGTGTAGGGGGCTCCCTTCATCATCCAAGCAATCTTTAGCTTGCCTGGACTAAGTTCTTGTAAAAGGAAAGAGGAAAGTTGGGCGCTAGAACTTGTGACATTGATGTCTGCGAGGGCTTACTGAGGGAAAGAATAAACCATACTTCCTCTTCTTTTAGATGCAAATTGTTCAATTGTAGATACAATAGAAGTAACATTAAACTAGTATTTTTTGTAGCAGTGCTTTCTTTGTACTCTACAGGGGTAGGAAAAAAGTGCCCGTTTTTTCTTTTGGCATTTGGACAGGAAGCTGACAATACAGACCAATTTTTTTTTTTTTTGGCATACAGTTTATCCAATTTGGAGACAGCATGCTCTGAGAAAGCACCAGGGCACTGCTCAGCTTGGCAGACCAAGGAGGTGAGGACAGAGGGCAATTGAGAGAAGGCGTCCTTGCCCCCGGTGCGGGCAGAGGCTTGTGGCCACAGGTTGGAAGCGACTTCCCTTCTAGGTCCCCCCAGCTTTGTTCCACTCTGCAGCCAACCCCAACCATACTCATCTCAGAACTGATCAGAGAAGACAAAACTTAGCTTCTCTTTGCTCACTTCCCATGGGGCATATAATGTCCCCCAAAGCTCCTGGCCAGTTCTGTGGTGCCCTCATCCATTCCTCTGCCTTTGGAGAGCCTGAAAGCAGCCTGCCGAGGTCCCCTTCCCTAACCCAAGCCCCCATCTTCTTCTTTCCCGTACGTTTTTGCACTAACACTTTCAGAAGAGTCCTGCTTGTGTCTACACAGCCACCAAGAGAGAAATGTGGGTATGTTAGGCTCACAAACCTGTTAGCATTTGAGGTGCAATAATCGCTAACATTTAATAACATTTACGGCAGGCCCGGCAAGAGCTGGTGTAACATGGTTCCACTCACACACGTAGCTGTAAATAGCTCAATGAGGAGGAGGCTCAATTCTCCCCAACTTTACAGAAGAGGTTTCTGGAGCTTTAATGGGATTTAAACCCAGACATCTGAATACGGAGCCCAGAAGCTCCTCTCTCATGGGCAGGGATTCTCTTCCAAGCTAGGGAGGTGGAATGGGGAACAGGCCTGTTGGGGTGTGGGTGGAAAGGGCACTTTCTAAGCATGTAAAAGCACCTCCAGTCTAACACTGCAGGCAGGGGCTCCTTGAATCCTGGGGCAAAGACTCAGGCTGCTTCTTGATTCTTCCCCTGTCCTATCCCACTGAGGAAGCAGAGGGACCCAATAGAGGACCTGGGGACAAACAGCCCAGCCTCCCTGGTTTGTCGGGAGTGGCAGGAGGACAGGAATATGCAGGGCGTTCTGCTTCCGGAGCCTCCCAGTTCTCTCCTCAAATCCTGGCCCCTGGTCATCACAGCCTCCAAGCCAGTACACACTGTCCCCTGGAGGGAGGGGAATGGGTGGGATGGAGGGGCAGAAGATGTGCCTGGCTCCATTTTTTTGGAAACAAATAGGCTCAGCGAGGGTGAGGGCTCTCCGGGAAGAGGTCAAACAGCCCTTTCTGGAAACGCACCCTGCTCTTCGCCTTTCCCTTGTCTCAGGTGCCTTTAGGAAGAGCCAAGAAAAAAAATGTGTATATATATATACAAAAAACAACCCCCAAACAACGGCTTTCCCAATTCGGTGGAGCTCGCCATGGGCCCCGTTGCCCTGCCACGCACTCATAGCATCAGAAGTGTGCAACCAGGAGTCCCACTGGCTCAAGGTCCCAGTATGTGTGTGTGTGCTGGGGTATGGGGGGAGTCACAAGATGCTCCCGGACCTCACAGAAGCTCCCCCAGACTCTCGGCCCGGAGGGACCTGCCCCTGGCGCCGGCCCTGCGGCCTCCGCAGGCGCAGGCCAGCCCTTCGCTTCCCGCTTCCCGGTTTCTTAGACTCTTCCTCCCTCCGCGGGTTGGTCCTGGGCAGCCACGCTGGCTGCCACAAGGCCAAGTTGGGAAGGGAAGGACCTCTTGAGAATGTGGGGGACTCTGAGATACAAAGCCCTCGGGTAATGCCTGAAGAGGGGTCCCTCTCCCCACTTCCTTCCCTTCAAGTTTCTCTGCCTCTGTCCCCCCTGCTTGGGGAGGGATCTTTCCAGGGACTGGGTTCTCCTACCCCCACTCCACCCTCCTCCTGCAAACCGCACCCTCTGAGGCATCGTCACATGATCCTGCCGCATCTCTGGGACCCCCAGCTAGACCCCCTTCAGCCCAACCCGTGCCAGCAGGCAGACACCAGGATTCTCAGGGTCTCAGACACCAGGATTCTCACACAGTGCACACTGCATATACAGGTGCAGCAATTCTGTCTCTCTTATGCACACACAGTGGCCCACTCATGTTGCCTCCTCATCTTGGTTATCTAAGCAGCACACCAGAGAAGACACTGGCCCAAGACTCTCCCGTGCATCGTGGAGAATGCCCAGGCCCCAGGAGCCCAGCTCTTAGAAACAAGGGCCAGTCCTACTGTGCTCCTGTCCCCTCCCAGTCCCTATCTTCCCACAAAGCCAGAGGTTCTAGACTACCCACCTGGAGACATGAGCTTGTGTGCCTGCTGTCCCTGTGGCTGAATATGACCTTATCCTTGAGTATTTATTGCTGTGTGACTGTGTGTCTCTTGAGAAGGGAGCTTATTTGCTAGGGGGCAGTATGTGTGTGTCACTGTGTGTGCTTCCCTGAGCGAGTGCATTTCACAAATATTTATATATGACCTTTGTTGGCGGATCTTCTCACAAGAAAACACCTGGGAACCCATGGCGTATGGGACCTTATGCGTGTGTGTGTGTGTGTGTGTGGTGTGACCTTGTGTGGGTCTCTGTGTCACTGTAGAAGGCACTGTGTATGTATGTGTGCACATGTGGAGGGAATTAGCTTGTAGTGCAGCCACCATCCGAACATCACCTTGGGTCAGATGGTTTCCTGGGCTCATAACCTGGTGCTCAGCAGCCTCCCCCTTTTATTGGCCACTTTAATGATTATTATTTTACCCACAGCTCCAAGCAGAGGCCTCGGCCTCCTGGAAGGAAACTACAGTTTACCTCAGCCTGGGAAGTCAGAGGGACAATCTATAGGCAGCCTGGACCTTGCGACTACTCTATATTTGGAAACAAATTCCACACTCACTTCCTGGGAACTGGGTGAAAGGTTCCTAGGAGTGGAGGGGACAGTGTCTCTGTCCCCCAGCACTCAGAGGAAATCCCCACACTCTTGGTAAGTTGTAGTATCAGGGGCACAATCTGCTGGGGCACAAACAGGACAGAAATGCACACCATACGATGTCACATGCACATTATATGGGCAGAGTTAAGGATGCGGGTCACTGTGTATAAGCTCTGCTCACCTGTGGGCCCACAGAGCACCCCCACCCATGCTGTGCACATCGTGCCCCAGTCCCACAGGACAGGAGTGTTGACTCTAAGCCCTATCTGTGTTTACTTCCTGGAAGTCAGTTCCAAGAGATCAGATTCACCAGCCTGACTGCCCACAGGCAGGGTCTCACCCCCAGGCAGCATTTGACTTTGTCCCTCAAGTTCACAAACCTGGTGGGCTGCAGGGAGGGCCTGCACCTGCTATTCTGTAGATGCTGGAGTGACAGAGCCACGGCTGGCATGGTTGGAGAAATCTGCTTGCAGCAAATCTTTCCTGGGTTGAAGAATCTTTCTCTGCTCCGCTGAGCTGGTCCCTTTGCCAGCCACTGGCAGAAAGCAGCAGCAATGTCTGGCTTGGTGATTGATGCCCTGGTGGCACTGGAAGGAAAGTGTCTCCCTTGCCTTGGCTGGCCTGACTCCTCACTGATACTGCTGCCTTGGTTCTCTGTCCCCAAGTGGTCAAACAATAAGATACCCCAGACCCAGCCACTTGGGAGTCACTTTTAGTACACACAGCCACACACAGTGGACACTGCATATACAGGTGCAGCAATTCTGTCTCTCTTATGCACACACAGTGGCCCACTCATGTTGCCTCCTCATCTTGGTTATCTAAGCAGCACACCAGAGAAGACACTGGTGCAGTCACACCCACAAACACACATCCGTACCCCCATACTCAGCTTCACACAATCTCACATGGGCAAATACAGTCACATACACAAACTCTCATGCTCATCATCACACAAAGACTCACTCCCATGGATGCACACCAAGTCAGATACACAATCTTGGTCACACACAACCACCCATAGGATCACACCTATGTGCATGTGTATATCAACTCAGACACACACACTGACAAGCAGTCATACTTACACTCCCAGTGGCCCACCGCCACACACGGCCACACACCCCATATACAACACAGGCAGGGCCACCTAGAGCAGCTCATGTTTACCCAGAGTTAGCTGTGCACACAGTACAGAAGATCGCACTCACTCACAAACCAGCCACACTCATGATTCCTCTCCCTGAGTCACACACATCAGCCCATGCAGATACACAGATGATTTTCCCTCAGTCACTGTGTCATCCCGGGATCCACTGCCTTGGTCCCTGGTGTCTCCTCTTCTGTGGCCATGAGCACCGACACACTCACACTCGGAGGCAGGCAGCCCCTGCCCAGCCTGGCAAAAGTACTTGAGTGGCACAGTTAGAGATTGTGCCCCAATGGCATGATGAGGTCCACCACTTGATTCAAAAGTTCTCATCCAGACTAGGACCCATCAGTTCAGGAGGGTAAGGGACATGTGGGTTTGGGTCAGGCAGGAGAAAAGCCTGTCTCCACCTGCAGCCTCAATCCTCTGCTCATTCTCTCCGTCGGCACCTGTCAGGTTCCAGGGCTTTGACATGACCTATCCCAGTGAGTGGGACCTAAGTGGGCCCTTAATAATACTCTTTAATTTTATGTATGGAGAAACTAAAATTGAGAAGTGCAGAGGAAAACAAGGGAATTGCTACTGTTCCCCAAGGACTTCTGATCAGAGCTGACAGCAAGACCCCCATCTTCTGCTTTCAATGCAAACCTCACTATGGTGATTACTGGGGGATTCCTGGATGTACCGCCACCACTGTCATTACCACCCTCCCTCCCATCTGGCCCACATCCTTGTGAGCTACCTGCCACTGACCAAAAATGCAGCATCAGAGCATATCCCATCACTGCTGACTTCCCACTAAAGGGCATCTTTAAAGTATCTGAATAAAATCTCAGATCCTTCCTATATCATCATGACCTCATAGGAGCTGGCCCCTGCCTACCTCTCCTCCCTTACATCCTGCTCCCCTTTCTGCCTCTCCCTTCCACCTGCCTCTTTTTCTGGTCCTCATTTGCACTAGCCTTTGTTTCTACCTCAGGGCCTTTGCACATGCCATTGCTCCACTCTCAACTGTCACTGCTGCCTCCCCTGTAGGTACGTTAGCAAGGCCAGTCCTGACCACTGACCATCAAAATCCCCTCTCTCCATACCATCACCCTATTTTATTTCCTTCATAGCATTGAGCACTATCACAAGTTACTATCCTCATGTGCTAGCTCATTTACTCACTTATGAAATGGGGCTAACTGTTCTACCCCTGTAGGGTTTTTGTGAGGATTAAGCGAGTTTCTAGAGGTAAAGCCCTTGGAAGAACACTTGCTTTGCCGGTAAACATAAAACAGTAGTTGTTATTTTGTTTATTATGTTTTGACCCCAGCTCCTGAGCTGCTGAAAATAGAGGTCATGGCTGTCTTATTCAATATATCATCCCAAGTATCCAGAGCTAAGTTTTTCATGTAATCAACCTCAATACTCATGTGTTAAATAAAACATATGATGGTATTATAACAGATAGACTCAGACCCAAGGGCATATACAAAACTTACGGAGATGCTTCTCCATTTATGATGAAGCCAAATTCCAATAAGCTCATCATAAGTCTAAAATATTAAGTCAAAAATGTAAGCAGGGCACAGTGGCTCACAGCTGCAATCCCAGCACTTTGGGAGGCCAAGAAGGGAGGATCACTTGAGACCAGGAGTTCCAGACCAGCCTGAACAACATAGCAAGACCCTATCTCTACAAACAATGGAAAAATTGAACAAGCATGGTAGTGCACGCCTATAAACCCAGTCACTTGGGAGGTTTGAGCCCAGGAGTTTGAGGCTGCAGTGAGCTGTGCTAAAGCTACCACACTCCAGCCTGGGTGGCAGAGCAAGAGTCTGTCTCAAAAAAAAAAAAAAAAGAAAGAAAAATGCATTTAACACACAGATAAACCCATTGTAAAGTCAAAAAACTGTAAATCAAACTATCGTTAGTTGGGAACCATCTGCATAAGGAATCAATAAAGTGCACAGAACGATAGAGTCCTCCTCCCTCCATGCAATAAAAATAAGAATAGAAGAGTGGTGATAAGTTTGGAGGGAAAAATAAACCTCTTAGTGGCATATTTTTAGCTTTCTGAGCCTCACTGCCTGGAGGTGCTTTCTCTGTCCCTGAGGTCCCTCCCCTTGTCCTCTGGGTCTTTCTTTTGTCTACTCTTCTGTCTCTTCCCAGGAGCCTGGAGAAGGAGCCAGCAGATAAGTGAAAGTGGTATTTTTATAGGCTGATAAAACCCATCCTTATCTAGAAAGCTCTGTCCCATCTCCCCAAGTGTCCCTAATTGGTCATTTGCCCAATGCCTTCTCTACCAAGGCTGCAGACATCCTGGGAAAGGTGACTCAAAAAACCCACCCTGGCCTAGCCTCCCCGCCTCTGTTCAGTTCTCCTTCTGCCCTTTCCCCTTGGGGAGAGCTGCTCTCCCCGCAAACACACAAAATCATTTGCCAGGAGAATCTAAGGAACCAGGAGGGAGGTGAGAGGAGATGGGGAGAGGGACAGTGGGGAGGGAGGGGTCCGGACTTCCCCAAGTGGGTTCACTGTGCCACTATTTAATGATGCTAACTATATTAAATTCTACACTCTAGCAGCCTCTTAAATCCGTTTATGGCCCATGCTAGACCCTGAGCTGTAATAATAATAAAAATAAAATACAGGATTTATGCATCCAGGGTGTGGACTCGTCGCTGGCAGAAAAGAAAGAGCTGTTTCTAGCTGATTTTGCTGGCTTGTTGCCCACACTCTGACCTCCTGTTTTCCCAGGGTGGAGGCTCCCAGGAGCAGGGAGAAGAACTGGGTTCCTGGCCGGAAGAAAGATTTAGGGCAGCGAGAGAAAAGTCGACTTACAAGGACCATCGGTTGGCTGGGCTCTTCTCAAGCCAATTTTTTCTAACTACAGTCTCTCCATTTTCTTCTCTTGGGCTCATGGAGAAGGATGTTTTTGTATTCTAGCCTGAGCCTACTCTAAACCCACTTTGTGCCTGGTAATTGCAAGGAAAGCAGATAACTGGAGTGGAGAAAGCTCAGAGAGAAAGCCGGGCACTGTGGTGAAGCTCTTAGACGTTGCCATGCATTCGCCCTGTCACTTCCTAGTTGTATGAACTGAGCGAGACTTTTAAGCCCTTCTCAGCCTCGGTTTCTCAATCTGTAGAATGGGCCTCATAAGAATACGTGTATCAGCCCCGGGTGCTTGTTGTGAAGGAATAAACCACGGCATAGCACAGTCATGTGCCACACAATGAAATTTCAGTCAATGATGGGCCACGGGCCACATGTACAACGGTGGTCCCACAAGATTGTATTAGCGTATTTATACCATATCTTTTCTAGGTTTCGATGCACAAATACCTAGTAGCATTGTGTTGTATCTGCCTACTGTGTTCAGTACAGCAAGATGCTATCCATGTTTATAGCCCAGGAGCAATAGTCTGTACTGTGATTGAATATGTGTAGTAGGCTCTACCATCTAGGTTTGTGCACATACACCCTGTGATGTTTGCATCGCAAAGAAATTGCCTAAGTACACCCTCTTCAGAACACATCTCCAACGTCAAGTGACTCGTGATCGTATATGTGAAACATCTGGCACAGGCTTACAGTAGGCCTTGACACTTCTAAAAAATGCCATTTCTCTCAAGACAAGTGGAGGCAGGGCCCAGCCCATGGCAGGAGAAGAGGGCAGGGCAAGATGCAGCTGCTTTATGTGTAACTGGTCCCCTGGAAAGCATTACTACCAACTTACTAGTATCTGGAAGGAGGAGCTGAGCCTCTTCTGATCAAGATTTCTGAGGAGGAGGAGGCAGGGTAAAGACAGGAGACAAGACTGTGATAGGATGATCAGCACTCTGGTCTCTGAATCCAGAAAGAGGAGGCAAGAAATGCTCATAGCCTCATCTGAAGGGTCTGTAGATCCCTGACCCCAGTCCCTAGGTGGGAACAGAGGGAGAGGAGGGGCCGTTCTGTAGCCTCATAATCCTGGGGCAGGGTCCCCCATGGGATTCTGTGACCCTTTCCCATTCCTCTGCTCAGCACTTAAGAACCTCAGTAATAACCACTGACTTCCCATAACAGACGGCCCTTAGGGTGGGCAGGAACTATATGATCATTGTCTCCTGGCTCTCAGATCATCAAGAAATGCTCACCGAGTGAGCATCCGAATGACAGAATTCAAGCCTCTGGCTTTTCTGATGAGGCCAGAGCCAGCAGCCTGGCATGAAAGGGTTCAGTTTTTCTCCTAGTTATGGCATCATTCTCACTACCTGATTACCCCCATCAGAAAACTAAAGAATAATTCTAATATTCATTAGAAGTCTATGAAAGATTGATTGCACTTAGCGATCCAAGATTGCACACCATCTTATACCCATGCCTTCAGCGAGCCCCTCCCTGGCTGACTCTGGACATGACCTCTGTAACTTGTTTTGGGAGACAGTAACAACCCCGACACCTTGTATGTGTCTACTCTTTTGTCCCTCTGATTTCTCCATGTGAATAATTCTGGGTCAGCCTGCTAGAGGATGAGACACATGGCTAAGGTCACCTTGTTGTTATGGCCAGGGCCCTAGATAAGTAAGAAATCCCAGCTAAGATCAGCAAAGCCACCCACTTGGGTCAACTACGGCTGACCACAAGCACCTGATAAGCCCCAACTGGCAGACACATCCAGTTAACCCATAGACTCATAAGCAAAAGCAAATTTTACTTATGATTCAACCGGTGTTGTTGGTTATTTGTTATGTGGCATTATTACAATAATAGAGGTAACTAGTAAAGCCTTGGGCTAAATCCAGCCCTGACTGGCCCCACATTCCAGTTTGGGGCAAGGAGGGGAATTTTGAGGTTCCAATCGTAAACTTCAGGCCCTGATTTTAATTTCAAGTGTTGGCTGTTTAAAGCATCAGAAACAAATTAGAGCTTCTGGCTTCGAACCCATAGAAACTGGAGCTGACAAGAATTTTCCAAGAGGGTGAGGTGAAAAGATCCCTTGAGCCCACAGGTTCAAGGCTGCAGTGAGACGTGCTCATGCACTGAAATCCAGCCTGGGTGATAGTGCAAGACCCCGTCTCTATTAAATAAAAAAGAAGAAAAGAATTCCAGTAAGGCCAGGTCTACACTGAAGCACTTTCTTTATTCATCTAAATTACATAAACCTGGGCTTAGAGAGGCAGAATAAAGGGGAACCCCTTCTGAAATCTATGGTGGGTTTTCCTGCAGGTTATGTTATGCCATGGTGAAGCATCCATTTCCTCCTCTGGTTACAGCACCCTGATTTTTCCTTCCTCATTTTCATTACCCTGTAGATTGCCAATTAGCATATTCTATCCCCAGGCTGCAACAATTGGTTCAACAGAAGGCATGTATCCAAATTCTATCCAATCAGAGGTTATTGTAGAATCATTATCAGAAATACTAGAAGAAAAGGCCTCTCTCTCCTGGCCTTAGAATTTTAAGTACAGAAAGGTACTGGTTCCCATCTTCTTACAACAAGGGGAGAGTCTGCCCAAACAGGCAGATGAACGACATCTCTAGGGATCACTTCTAGCATTTGTAAAAGAGGATGTTCCCTCTTTTTACAGATGAAATAATTATGTCCCCTTATAATTATTTGAATTGCTATGAACGTTTGAGTGAGATAATAAATGAAAAGTACTAGGAAGCGACCCATAAATGTTAGCTATTTTAATCCATTTGGTGCTTTTACATATTCGTATGTAGTAAGTGTATCTGTAGCATCCATAAATCTGGGCTTACGTCCCAGTGTTGACAGTTATACCTTGTGTGACCTTGGTAGGTTTACAAGCTCTCTGAACCTCATTTCCATTGTGTCTGAAATCAAGATAATGACAAGATTCACATCATAAGAAAATAGTTGAAGGGCAATAATGTGTCAGATACAGTGCCTGACACATAGTGAGTGCTCAGTAAATATTGCTGATTTTTTCCTTCATTATTCCTTAATATTTGCATTAAATCCTAAATTTAAAGAATAGATAAAGACATATGCAATACAGTGCACAACCTGGGAGCTGGAACTGGTGAAGCAAAACTTCTGCTGTGGATAACTGGATTCAAGTCTCTGGGGAAAGATGGGGCATGGTTTTTGGAAAGAAGAAGCTTTCCAGATAATATGTCAGCTCCTGATGCCTTCCTGAGAAAGTGTCTGCAAAGTAGCAGTGAAAGAAACTGAGATTGTAAAATGTCTTCGGCAGCTCAAAACCACCCAAAAAGCGTGTTGGTTCAAACACTAGGAGGTAGAGCTACCACTGTTTCATGAGAATGCAGCTGCAGGCTGCTTCAGTCCAGTTTTCCCCCACCCTTGCTCCACCCCCATAGCTCATAAAGTAGTCATGTCTCCATGTATGTGAAGAAACAATGAATGGATGTGCTTTGACCCATTTCTTATGAGAGCTCAGCCATTTACCTGGAACAACTCACATTCCAATCAAAGAAGTTAGTGTAGCCCACATGGGCCACGGGACAACATCCTGTTCTCCCAGGAATGTCAGTCTCCATTTATTTATGTCAAAGCCTTATTTCCTCTTCCACATCCCTAGAAAGGAAATCAAGCAGTACAGGGCTGCAGTATACCAGGAAACCCCTGGGGGGTTATTAAGCAGTAATGAAGGATGGTCTTGCTCAGAGCTAGCCAAGAGTTCCTCTCCTGCTGGATCATGAAAGGAGTTCAAAGGGTGGTCCTAAACCCAAGGTGGCTTGCTCAAGGTTTGCGAAGTTTGAAAAAGAGCTTTTCATCTTTGTGTCCACATCCTGGCTGAAAGTCATTATCATCTGCTTGGAGCTGGGCTGCTGGAGGATTAAACTGGTGGTCACTCATCCCAGCTACAGCCCAGTTCCCACAGCTCTGTAGCCCTGGGCAGAGTTGCCTGGAAGCACATTCTCAAGGCCAATCTTGCATTCAGTGAGGATTTGTTTGGAATTCAAATTGTAACACTTTCTGGCTCATGCATTGTTCAATGTCTCATTTCATCAAAGTGGAGGAAAGAAATGGTGAAACTTTTAGCAAGCTCTAGGACAGCGGTTTTCAACCTGTGGGTCGCGGACCCTTTGGGGATCGAACGATCCTTTCACAGGGGTTGCCTAAATACATCCTGCATATCAGATATTTACATTACGATTCGTAACAGTAGCAAAATTACAGTTATGAAGTAGCAACAAAAATAATTTTATGGTTGAGGGTCTCCACAACATGAGGAACTGTTTTAAAGGGTCACAGCATTACGAAGGTTGAGAACCACTGCTCTAGGGTGATATAAAAACAGTTGAATTCCCCTTGGTCTTTTGGAGAAGGGCAGGTAGGGAAAGATTCTCCAGTACAAAAGCACATTTTAAGGTGCATGGCCTACAGATATATGAAAAAAATGCTCTCCATCCTTAATCATCAGAGAAATGCAAATCAAAACTACTTTGAGATATCACCTAACTCCAGTAAGATTAGCCCATATTACAAAATCCCAAAACCAAGGATGCTGGCGTGGATATGGAAAAAAGAGAACACTTCCACACTGCTAGTGGGAATGCAAACTAATGCATTCCTTTTGGAAAGACGTCTGGACAACACTTAGAGAACTAAAAATAGACCTGCCATTTGATTCTGCAATTCCTTTATTAGGTATATATCCAGAAGACCAAAAACCACAACAAAAATATTTGTATCAGAATGTTTATTGCAGCCCAATTCATAATTGCCAGGTCATGGAAGAAGCCCAAGTGCCCATCGATCCATGAATGGATCAATAAACTGTGGTATATGTACACCATGGGATACTATGCAGCCATCATGTTTTATATGGATGGAGCTGGAAAATGTTCTTCTTAGCAAAGTATCACAAGAATGGAAGAAAAATTATCCAATGTACACAGCCCTATTATGAAACTAATTTATGGCTTTCATATGAAAGCTATAACCTAATTATAGCCTAAGAATATGGGGAGTGGGGAGGGGGAAAAAAGGGGAGATGGGTGGTTGGGTGGAGGGAGGGTGATTGGAGGGATCACCTCTATGGTTTATTTTAAAGAGTACAAGTGAATCTTTCTAAAAGTAGAATATAAAACATCTTAACACAATAACTAAGAAAATGGCATAAAGGCTATGTTAACCAGTTTGATGAAAATATTTCAAATTGTATATGAAAACACCACACTGTGCCCCATGATTGCATTAATGTACACAGCTATCATTTAATAATTTAAAAAAGCACATTTTAAATGCAGCTTTGTATTTGGATAGTCCTGTGCTAGGCATAGTGATTCTGAGCATAGACAGGCAGACTTGAGTGACGGTGGGTAAGTTATTAAACGTCTCCAAGCCTCAGTTTTGTCTGCTGTAAAATGGCCATTACAAGACCTACCAGATAGAATTGCTAAGAGGATTAAATTAGACACTTGTGTATACCACTTAAAATACTTCCAACAGAAGGTTGCCAATCGAGTAAAAGTGCTATTTTTGTGTGTGCTCTATGTGAAGAGCTAAGAAAACTTAACCCACAAACAAAGTCTTTAGGTTTTTTCTGGGGAGGGGGGGAAGCTGATCCTGAATAGATTGTTTCTCATCTCACTGACTGTACCTGAAAAGTTGAAGCTGTGGACAGCACCATGGAGTTTTATAAGAATTGGGGGTTAGGTTTGCAGAAAGCCTGGCACAGGAGAGAAACACAATAACCAGGCATCAGGCATAACTGCAATCATAAATGGTGAATCAGATCAAGGACCCCATGGGACTGAAGTTACCAAACCTTAATTCACTGCTATTCCCTCATTGCTCCCTTTCAGCTCAAATATGGGCACTTAGTTAATGAACCACTGGCCTAAGGCTGAGAGCATCTTTTCTACTCTGTTTCTCTGCACCAACTCAAGGAGATTCAGCAGACATAGGTCTGAGCTATACTTGTACTTAATTTAATGCCCTAAGATCATCTTATTTTAAAATCAATCATTAAGGCTACAAAGCAAGGTCTTGTAATCTAAATACATATTGACTATCTACTTACTATATGCTCAAAGCTATTCTTGGCATTGAAGTTATAGCAGCAACCAAAACAAACACCTCTGTCCTCAAAAAGGGAATATTCTAATGCCCAGCCTAGCCACCAAATAAATAAGAGGCTTATACAATTCGGTTATCGACCACATCATCCCTAACTTTCTTTCAAAGGTCATTCTGGAAAGGACCAGGTCTGTAGATCTTCATTTGCTAAACAAAGGTTGGAATCTACCCACACCAAGAAATACATAGAGATACATACAAATACATATCCCATGATACAGAAAATTATTTGTGAGTGCTGATACTATATCAAACATTTTATTAAATATTGAACTTACTCGAACTCAAATTTAATCCTCACAACACGAGTCTAAAATAGATAGTCTTCTTGAGTGCTATTTATGGATGGGAACTCTGAAGGCTAGGAGGATACAAGTGATTTGATTTCACAAAGAAATGCTTTAGAATGCCTCTACATTTGGTGTGTGTAAGTGCGGCTTGTGAGTAAAATCTTAATCATTGAAATGTAGTAAAGGCGTGAAATAAATTCAGACTCATTAGCCTATGGGACACTGGGAGTGGCTTGAGTATAAATGGTGAGATGAGGGAAACCACCAGCCTTTATGTTTTTATGGGAAGGTTGCCTTCCTGAACAAATCTTAAAAGAGAGACCCAATCTCGAAGCAAACTACGGACACACACCTAGCTAAAGATGACTTAAAACGGACTACAGCTCGGCACCTGTAGCTCAGTAAGGCACTGGCCACATACACCGAAGCTAGTGGGTTCAAGCCCAGCTCCGGCCTGCTAAACAACAATGACAACTGCAACCAAAAAATAGCCGGGTGTTGTGGTGAGCACCTGTAGTCCCAGCTACTCAGGAGAGAAGAGAATCGCTTAAGCCCAAGAGTTGTAGGTTGCTGTGAGCTGTGACACCATAGCACTCTACAGAGGGTAAAATAGAGAAACTCTGTCTCAAAAACAAAATGGACTATGGGGCAGCGCCTGTGGCTCAAAGGAGTAGGTCGCCAGCCCCATACACCAGAGGTGGTGGGTTCAAACCCAGCCCCAGCCAAAAACTGCAAAAAAAAAAAAAACACTATGGTTTTGAGGTAGCTTTGAACAGTCACATGCCCATGAAAACCATAGTGCTCATAAAGGCTTGGCCAATGAACCCCGTGAAACTGCAAGCCAGTTCACACAGAAACTGGACAGGCTTCCTCCAAAGACCACTTCTATGGAGCTCATGGAAGCCAAAGGCTGACAGCAATTTGGACAGCAATTCCAAATTAAGTGTCTAGTGAATCAGATGTCACCTTCCAGAGAATTACATATCATGTCTACAAAAAAATACATTCAGAGGGTGATGTCTGTGGCTCAGTGAGTAGGGCACCTGCCCCATGTACCAAGGGTGGCGGGTTCAAACCCAGCCCAGGCCAAACTGCAACAAAAAATAGCTGGGTGTTGTGGCGGGCGCCTGTAGTCCCAGCTACTTGGGAGGCTGAGGCAAGAGAATCGCCTAACCTCTAGAGCTGGAGGTCGCTGTAAGCTGTGATGCCACAGCACTCTACCAAGGACAACAAAGTGAGACTCTATCTCTAAAAAAAAAAATGCATGCAGAAATATGAGACAAACTCAAACAGAGGGATGTTTTTGAAAATCATCTTCAAAAATGTCAAAGTCAAGAAAGACAGAGAAAAACTGAACAAAACTGAACAACATTTCCAGGTTAAAGGAGAAAACACATTAAGTATATATGGAATGCATGATTCTGAGTTTAGATTCTGAACTGGTTTGGGGAGGGGAGTGGGATAGCCACAAAGACCATTATTGAGGCAATTGATGGTCCCACCCCAAGACATCTCATTATGCATTTGCAAATATTCTAAAATCAAAAAATAATTCAAAATCTAAAGCACTTCTGGCCCTGAGCCCTTCTGATAAGAGATATTCAACCCATGCAGTATCATCTGAGTTTTCTCAACCTCTCATCCTTGCTTGAAATAGTTTCCCTTTTCTCCGCTTATCTACGTTCTCAGCCTTCAGGGTCCAACACAGGTGAACACTCCTTTACGAGCTTCATAAACTACTGTTTTCATAGTGATTGAACCATCAAATATCCACTTACGTGAGAGATGGTAAATAACTCTGTACGCCCTATGCCAACTATACTCGTAGTTCTTTCGGAATAAAGTGTATTGAGACTGGTATGTCATAATAATTAAAAATTGTTTGGGGAATGCATTAAACCTTATCCACAATCAAGTTGGTGGTTGGATAAAAGCTGTGCATGGGTATGTGTGGTAGTGAGGTGGGAGGTGAATGACGTTTCCCAGAAAGAATAATGGAAAACAAATTCTTTAGATGAACATTAATCTCTCAGGCCTAATAGACCCTTAAAACATCTGACAATGTTAACTGCATCTGGAACCATGAAGTTAGAACATTTTCGCTTTATTAAAAAAAAAGACAGCATTTCACAGAATCCTAGAATCCTTATGTAAAAATTACAATGGTTCAGACTCATCGGGATTAGTCACCCTTCCCATGTGATAGCTCTATTCTTGGATGACAACATTTCTGTGATTTTTCCAAAAAGGCAACAAGAAGGCCCTGCTTCAGTTGAGTCTCCACTGTTGTTTTTTTATGGTTTGTGTCATCATCATCTGAAACTGGGATCTAACGTAGCGCCCGAGCCCATGCCTGCACGTGGCTGACCGCTACGGGCATGACCAAGAGTCTCTGTGGATATGGACTCTGCAGACTTTGCCTTAGTTTCCTAGGGCGGTCACAGCAAACTCGAGGGTGGGGGATGAGTGCATAAATAGTAGAAATTTATTTTCTCAGGATTTTGGAGGCGAGAGGTCCAAGATCAAGAGGTTGGCAGGGTTGGTTTCGTGCCGAGGCCTCTCACCTGGGAGAGCAGGTGTCCTTACGTTGCCTTTTCTCTGTCTGTGGTTTTGTCGGAGTCCTCAACACCCCTTCTCATAAGGACACCGGTCATACTGAAGCAGGACCCACCGTAATGAACTCATTTTGGTTTAATTACCTCTTTAAAGGCCCTGTCTCTAAACAGCTATATGCTGAGGCACTGCAGATGAGGACTTCAAAATATGAATTTTGGGAGGTAGCAATTCAGCCCGTAACAAGCTTTAACTTACTAGTCGAAGCACTTAATATATGCCAGACCTGTGCTGAACACTTTATGGGCCTGATCTCATTTCATTCTCACAGCAGCCCCATGAAGATGTCACTGTCACTCTCATTTTACTAGTGGGTAAACTGAGGCTCAAAGGGACAAAGTTGCTTGAATCCAGCTTCACAGTTGCTCAGTGTTAGAGCTGAGCCTTAAATTGGATCTGATGGACACCAAACCCTTCATTCTTTTTTTTTTTTTTTATTGAATGGTAACTATGTACATTAATACACTTCTGGGGTACAGTGTGGAAACCCTTCATTCTTAACAATCACCCTGACACCTCCAATTCTCTGGCCATTCTTAAGATGATTTTAAATGTAACCAGATGAACTTGGAAGAAAATATTCGTATTTATATATTTATTTCAGTGCATAGTATTTAAAAAAAGAATAACCTCCTGAACTCATAATGGCTTCAGATGAAGCCAAAGTAGATATTTAGGTCTACAAGAAAAGAGAAAACAGAATAGATGATGCTTGGATATGACAAAAAAATTATGAATCGAGTTTAACAAAAACAGCCCAAGTGCCCATTGACCCATGAATGGATTAACAAATTGTGGTATATGTACACCATGGAATACTATGCAGCCATTAAGAAGACAGAGACTTCACATCTTTTATGTTTACCTGGATGGAGCTGGAACATATTCTTTTTAGTAAAGTATCCCAAGAATGGGGAAAAAAAAGTATCCAATGTACTTGATACTACTATGAAATCAATATATAACCACCTACACAACCATATGAATGGTAAAACATAACTATAGTCCAGAAAGTAGAAGGGAAGAGGAGTGGGGGGGAGAGGGATATGGGAGAAGGGAGGGTACTCAAGGGGATCTCACCTAGT
>CAUYQV010161340.1:0-25865 GCA_963574575.1 Galagoides demidoff
CCTTATGTGTTAAACTTTTTTTTTTTTTGAGACGGAGCCTCAAGCTATCCCCCTGGGTAGAGTGCCATGGCATCATAGCTCACAGCAACCTCCAACTCCTGGGCTCAAGCGAGTCTCCTGCCTCAGCCTCCCAAGTAGCTGGGACCACGGGCGCCCACCACAAGGCCCAGCCATTTTTTTTTTTTTTTTTTTTTTTTTTTTTGGGTTGCAGCCATCATTGTTGTTTAGCGGCCCGGGCTGGCGATTCGAACCCGCCACCTTAAGTGTACATGGCTGGCACCTTAGCCAATTGAGTCACAGGCGCTGAGCCTAAACTTTTTTATAAATTTGATTTTTAGAAGCATTTTCTATCATAGCCCTGAAGTTGTTCATTCCATATGATGAAGAAAAATGAAAAATAAAAAGTAATTAGGTAGATGAAAGAAATAGAGAAGGACTCAGAAGTTCAGTTATTGATATTTCATGCATTTAATTTGAAATAAAACAGAACATTTTAAGATTTTTATTGAGCTATGTACTATGAAAGAATGCTATTCTAAAGCATTTCATTATTTAAAATGCCAAATTCTCTTTCTTTATTGCATAAAAGTAAAAACCGCTTTGAAAGTGTATCACATCAAATCGTGTTGAATTTAACCTCTAGTTAGCGGTGCCTTGGTCCTTTTAGTAGCTTTATGATCTGTAGCCATAGTATATCCTTACATGTATATTTCCATAATATAAGCATGTATAAAAATGAGTAATTTAAAAGTATATAATTATTTTATCCACTTTCTATAACTTCTCAATAATAAAGTATATAAGTCAATATTTTGCTTTTATGCATTTCTGTCACTGGTTTTAAGCATTTTGATTATATGCTTTGTTTTTTCTTCATATTTATGATTGCAGTTATCTTGAATTTGTGAGTTTATAGATTTCATCGGGTTTGGAAATTTTTAGCAATTCTTTAAATAGTTTGTCTCACCCTCCCCCCTTTTGTGATTACAATTCCTCATCTGCTATGGCACTTGAGGATGCTTCACAGCCCCCAAAGTTCTCTTCCTTTTTCTCTTCAGTAATTTTTTTTCTCTGTTTTTAAATGTTGAATAATTTCTTGTGGTATGTCTTCATATGATCTGTTCTTCTTCAAAGTTGAATCTGTTAGAAGTTTAATTTTTTGATTTTTATTTTTTAATACAGAGTCTCTTTCTGTTGCCTAAGCTTGAGTACCTTGGCCTCAGCTTAGCTCACAGGAGCTGGATTCAGCAGTCTTCCTACCTCAACCTCCCAAAGAATTTTTTTGTTTTGTTTTACTGTTTCCTTCTCTTTACTTAAAGTGTACATGCTTTCTTCTCCTTTCTTGAACATATTAGTCTGTGTTATTTTTCTCCTCTTTATGAATTATACGTTCTTGCTTCTTTGCCTGGAATGTCTGGATGCCAGACATTGTGAATTTTATTTTTGGAGGTACTGGATGATTTTGTGTTCTGATAAATATTTTGATTTTTTTTTTCTGAAATGTAGTTATGTTATTTAAAAACAGTTGTTGTTTTGGAATCTTTTAAGCTTCATTTATAAGTAGGATAAGAGCAGCTCTTAATCTAAGACAAAACTTATTATGGTAAGGGAAATTTTTATAAACGTTTGTTGTCTAGTTCAGTAACTTTTGAGCACATGAAATGAGACTAATGAATTAAATGTTTAATTTTAATTAACTTAATTTTAAGCAGGTACTCTGTTAGAATAGATATAGGCTACCAGATTTGAAAATGCAGGTCTCAGTCCAATTTGACGTCATTACTGAGGCTGTCTTCTTCTGAGTACTCAGTTAGGAATTCCCTGGACGTGAGGAATACAAGCATTCCTTCCCCATTTGAAACCCTGGCCTTTGATTCTCTTGCTATTTTTGTATAGTTTCCTTCCTGGCCTTCAGGGATTTCTCTGTGTGTGTGTGTGTCTGTGTGTGTGCAAACACATGGCAGTGAGTTCATTGTGAAGACTCAAAGAAGACCTTGTATTGATCTTCAGAGTTCTATGCATATCTCTCTCCTTTGGCAGTGTCTATGAACTACCACCAGCTACCTTTGTCTTCTGGTTTCCCAGCTCTGTATCCTTAACTTACAGTGCCAACTGGATTGTACTGTGCTGTGGCCTAGGAAACTCTCCAGATAGTAAGCTGGCTCAATCTTAGGGGTCATTTCATTTGTTTCCACTCTCCCAGGCATCACTGTCCTCCCCTACCCTGCCATATCTGTCCAGTGTCTGAAAACTACTTTGTTGCATATATTTCCTAATTATTAGTTTTTTCAGGTGGGAGTATGAACTTGGTCCTGATTTTTTGTCTTAGCCAGAAGTAGAATTCTCAACCAGAGCATTTTTAACCTGGAATTTGTGAAAAAATTCGTCTTAGTGATTTAATGTTTGAATGCTATTTATTTTTTTGATTTTACTTTTGATATAAGAGTAAATAAATAAAAATCAGTTAATGTGTTTCCTGCCTGGTTAAGATCTGAATTAATTTTATAAATTCTTAATTACTTAAATATTTCACTCTGACTTATGTTAATATTTTTGCTGTTTGGGGTTGCTTTTTTTTGTTAAAAGCAAAATTTATTTTCACACTGTATTTATATAGGTTACAGAATTTATAAATTTCACATAACTATCTGAAGACAATCAGCAATCAGTAAAGAAGCTCTAGAAAATGAGATCACTTGACTATTTTATGATATTCTAAGAAAACCATACAATAGACGTTATTACAGAAGATGTTTATTTTATCATCTCAATCTCTTTAACATTATATAAAACACTTTGAATCATAATTGTCTTAACTTAGGAGAATAGAGAATCCATATCAATTATATCCATATATTGAAGAAAGAAAATTGCTAATATAAAAACATTTCACTCAACCTTTGGATTACTTAATAGCTAAATCATATCATTAAATCATCTCCCACTCATTTTATAATTTTTATGGCATGCTATATACCAAATTAATTAAAGAGGGCAGCTCCTGTGGCTGAATGAGTAGGGCCCCGGCCCCATATACCGAGGGTGGCAGGTTCAAACCCGGCCCTGGCCGAACTGCAACCAAAAAATAGCCGGGCGTTATGGCGGGCGCCTGTGGTCCCAGCTACTCCGGAGCTGAGGCAGGAGAAATCGCTTAAGCCCAGGAGTTGAGGTTGCTGTGAGCTGTGTGACACCATGGCACTATACCCAAGGTGATACAGTGAGACTCTGTCTCTACCAAAAAAAGTAATGAAATACTAATTCAGAGCGGAATAACAATGAAATCTTTCAGTATACATTTTTAATATATTATAAAACACATTACTTTGTGATCTCAGATTCCTGTTTCATTCCTAAATAAAAATAACAGAACAGGCAGACTGTTACTGAAATATGTTCCTTTATACTCCCATTCATAGTATAAGGTTTAGAGTGAGTTCCTGGGCTTGAGTCATATTTGCCACTCAAAAGTTTTATCATTGGCTTTTCTAAGGGTGGTTCCTCATTTCAAAAATAATATTCTTTCTTGATATCCAAATTGTGAGGACTGAATTAGATATAAGTGTGTCAAGCGCATTGACTTACAACTAAAATAAAGCAAGTTTTCATGCTAATGGTTTTTCATCATCTCTAATAGTAATAGTACTATTAAAAGACTATGTGTAACAGTTTCTAGAGGCTGGAACTTAATTATCCTGCCCTAAGAAAGAAGGCAAGTCTCTTTGATTAACATGGGGAAGGACTGAAGACCAGTTTTTACTCTGTAACATTCCTTCTAAATTCCTTTATAGTGTCTCAGCAGTAGGGATCATATGATCTTGTACAGTCTTCCTGAAATACGTATTGCTTCCCCTTTTAATAATTTGGAAAAGCATTGTATTTTAGATGATATTTTCTTACAGATACTCCAAGTATCACAGCTAAACTAATTAGTGAACAAAAAGATGACAAGGAAAAGAAAAACCACGAAGAGAAGGAAAAAGTAAAGGCAGAAAATGGATTTCAGGACAATTACAGTGTTGTTGTTGCCTCTGGTAAGCTTTCTGTTTTTTATAATCTTGATTTTGTTTGGGTTTCTGTAAAGTAGAATCATTTGAATTATAGGAACTCGATGTAATATGTATTAAAGTAAAAAGTGACTTGTGATGATGTAATGCTAAATTTAAAAATATTGTAACAAATCCATTACTCTTTGACACTAGAATTATTATTAAACTTAATTATATTTAAAATATTATTTTATATCTGCAACTTACTATATTTTATCAGATACAGAACATAGTTTAGAATAGATGTTGCATTTAAACTTGGTGGTGTATGCTTATGTGAACCATACCCTGGTGAATCATATCCTTACTAATCTGCTACGTGTTAAGGAATTTTTGTATAATCACCTTGATTTACAAAACAAAATGAAAATGTATTCACTAGTTTTCATTATCACTGTGTTATCACACAGAATTAGTAAATAAAATTAATTTTTTTAATTGACTGACAAATCAATTTTTAGTATTACATTCTAGAAGAAGAATTAACAAGAATAACTGATAATTTTGGAGGGGTATTTCTTCAACACAGATGAGGTCATTTTAGTTCAAAGACCTCTATATTGGTGTAATCTATCCTATTTTGGAGAAAAATTAAGAACACAGATTTCTTACACATATTTGCATAATCTTACTGCTAAATGGGTGGTCACATATATACATCAGCTAGCTGTAGTTGTCATTTTCTTGGTAAATACAGATATGAAATCAGAATTATTCCTGGTACATCATGAAGGACAGACAAATAGAATTAGAGATTAGATATTACATTAGAAGAAATTGATTGATTGATTGATTGATTGACGGTATCTTGCTCTATTGCCCAACCTGGAGTACACTGGTATGATCATAGCTCATTGCAGCTTTGAATTCATGGGCTTAAGTGAGCCTCCTGCCTTACTTAGCCTCCCAAGTAGCTAGGACCATGTCCAGTTAATTATTGTTTTTTTTTTTTGCAGAGATGGGGTCTTTTTGTAGAGATGGGTGGCTCAAGTTATCTTCTTGCCTCAGCCCTGCAAAGTGCCAGTGTAGTAGGCATCAGCCACTCTGCCCAGCTTTTTTGTTAGCTAGGAATACTTGTTTTTAAAAAATATTTTCTTTGACACCCTTTTACTTTCAATTAAAGTTGACTACATAGAATCTTACTGCTGCTTTTCTTTTAGGGTTGAAATCCCAATCCAAACGTGCTGTGTCAGCTACACCGCCTCGCCCACCATCCAGGAGGGGAAGGACTCTACCTGATAAAATAGGAAGCACTTCCTCAGGAGCAGAGGCTGCTAACAAAATAATTACTGTCCCGGTGTTTCACCTGTTCCACAAACTTTTGGCAGGTAATATTACTAATGAATAAACATCGAAGAAATTTTAAAAATCTTATAACAATATCAGTCAGATGTGTAATCACCAGAATCATGTTGATCAGGTGGTATTGATAAGATAAATGGGTTAGAGACTCTCAATCGTGTTCCCTCTAAGAGAAGTGGGAGTAAAAAGGGAATTACCTATTATATACCGTTCCTAGTACTATCAACTCAGAAATTTCTACTGGACTGGCTTTCTAAATTTTTCCATCAGTATGCCATACAATAATTGGTAAGTCAATGTTTAGAGCATTTATGACAAGTTATGTTGGATGCCGGGTGAGTCACATTTGCTTGACTAGTTTTAAGCAGTAGAATTCCTAGAGTCCTGGTGGTTGAGCAGTATGTTCTTTTCAGCCAATACAAATTTATCGATTTATATACTGTGCGTGACCGATCTACTGTGAAAGGGATACAGGTTGAGTATCCTGATCTGAAAATTGAACATTCAGGAAAAAAAGAAAATTCAGAACTTTTTGAGCACCAACATTATACCTGGTCTCATGTGATAGGTTGCAAAGTGCAAGGACACAACACAGTTTATTCTGCATCCACAAGGAAAAAATGACCTTTACTGCCTGCTTAAGGTGATACACGTCTTCCAAGCATGTCCACATTCCCCAACACAAACACTCTCTCACAGGGTAGTGTAATCACACGTGTAGAGACTGGATGGACCAGTGGCTCGTGCCCTACCTGGTGCCAAGACCTGGCATCACTCACTGTGTTTTGTTGCTTATTCTCTGCTCTTGTGATTCTAAGATGTTGAAAATGTCAGAGCAGCCTGCAGATATCCCTAAGGGTAGTAGCATAAGAGTAAGGATTTATGGTTATCTATAACCCAAAGCCGAGGTGGTAGAGAAATAGGACAACAACCTAAGTGTGAAACATCTTACAGAAGAGTATGCTGTTCGAATGATCACCATGTGTGACCTGAAGAAACAGAAGGATAAACTTTGAAGTTTTGTGCTGAAAGTGAGGAGCAGCAGCTAATGGAAAATAGAAAATGCTGCATAAATCTAAAAATGAAGGTGTTAGTTGTGTATTGAAAGAGTTAATTTACCAGCACTGCAGTGAACACGTTACTTCGTGGTATGCTGCTGATGAAACAAACAAAGATGTAGCATGACTAAAAATAGAAGGGAACTGTGAATCAGGCGGGCTGCAGAAATTTAAGAAAAGTCATGGCCTTATGTTTTTAAAGATACATAGTGTTAACACATCTGATCAGGAAGCAGTGGAGAAATTCATTGATGACCAGGCTGGGTGCAGGGATAGGGTCAGAGCTCACTGTAACCTCAAACTTCTGGGCTCAGGCAATCTTCCCATCCCACCTTTTCCAGGAGCTGGAACTTTAGGCACACACCAGCATGTCTGGCTAATGTAATTTTGCTATTTTTTTGTAGAAACAGGGTCTTACTGGATTGCACAAGCTGGTCTTCAGCTCCTGGCCTCAAGCAGTTCTCCTGCCTAAGCTTCCCAAGTGCTGGCAAAGCCACCCAGCAGAATGCTTCCTCATTCCTGTGGGATCCACTTTCTGGTCCCTTAACTGCTTCTGATGTTTCTTCTCACTTAAAAAACACAATGCAAATTGTATCTGTGTTAGTGAGAAGGGGGGAATACATTATACAGTAACTTTTTAATCAAAACATAGCATTGTATGGCTTAGCGCCTGTGGCTCAAGTGGCTAGGGTGCCAGCCACATACACTTGAGCTGGGAGTTTCGAATCCAGCCTGGGGCCTGCCAAACAACGATAGCCGCAACCAAAGAATAGCCAGGCGTTGTGGTGGGCACCTGTTATACCAGCTGCTTGGGAGGTGGAGGCAGGAGAATTACTTGAGCCCAGGAGTTGGAGGTTGCTGTGAGCTTTGAGGCTACATCACTCTACCCAGGTCAACAGTTTGAGGCTCTGTCTCCAAAAAAAAAAAAAAATAGGACAAAACATAGCACTGTAGGTGAAACTGAAAACCTGTTGCTGTTGTTTACATCTGACATGGGTATTTTGGTGATGATGCTATTACGCAGCTTGGTTACCTGGAACACTTAGTTTTTCATTATTAATGATGTGTTGTATTTTTATTGTTAAGTACTTATATGTGAATAACTGTAAGAAAACTGTTGCTTATCAGTAGGATATGAATTCAAAATCAGAAATGATGATGATGTCAAACAACCCAGTGTTGTCCACACATGTGGCTGAGATAGTAGCACCTTTATTTCTGATGGTTTAATGTATACAAACTTTATTTCATACACAAGTTATTAAAAATATTATGTAAATTTATCTTTAGGCTGTGTGTATAAGGTATATCTAAAACCTAAGTAAATTTTGTGTTTAGACTTGGGTCCTATCCTCAAGATATTTATATGAAAATATTCCAAAACCCCCCCAAAAGTAGAAATCTAAAACAGTTTTGGTCCTAAGCATTTGGGTAAGGCATACTCAGGCTTTATCTATTTTATCACTATTTTTATATTGCATTTTATATGGCCCCCACCATTTAAAATATTTGTTACCTATGCATTTATGGAAAAAATTACCAGCCCCAGATTTATAGGAATGTTAGCTTCTTTGCTTCTGTTTTCTTATGACTTTCAACTTTAATTAACACCTTCTGTAGATGTTACTGTTCACATATGTCCAGAGTAAATTCAATTTTTGTCAACTCTTCAATGATTATTTTTAAATTATATAGCAGTTGATGCCAGAATCATACTTTTCCCTGTAATATAATAAAAACAGTAAATAATTGAGTGATTTGAACCAGGTAAGTTTCTTTCTTGGATTCCAGGTTTAACTTAGTTGTGTTATTTTTAGGCCAGCCACTGCCGGCTGAAATGACACTTGCCCAGCTTTTAACTCTCCTGTATGACCGAAAACTTCCTCAGGGTTACCGCTCAATAGATCTAACTGTCAAATTGGGATCAAGAGTTATCACAGACCCAAGTCTGTCAAAAACAGATTCTTTTAAAAGACTCCATCCTGAAAAAGGTATGTGTGTGATACTACTTAAAAAATTATTGGGCTCGGCGCCTGTGGCTCAATCGGCTGAGGCGCCAGCCACGTACACCTAGGGTGGCGGGTTCGAATCCCCAGCCCGGGCCCGCCAAACAACAATGATGGCTGCAACCAAAAAATGGCCGGGCGTTGTGGCGGGCGCCTGTGGTCCCAGCTACTTGGGAGGCGGAGGCAAGAGACTAGCTTGAGCCCAGGAGTTGGAGGTTGCTGTGAGCTGTGATGCCATGGCACTCTACCCAGGGGGATAGCTTGAGGCTCTGTCTCAAAAAAAAAAAAAAAATTATTGTCTGTCATACAGGGAGACAGGGATTTCTGTAGCTACTGACTTAATTGACCTATTTTTTATCATACTACCTTAGCAAGATGTCTTCTTTCTTTATGACTGAGTTTTTTGTAAACATAGCAAATTGCCATTATTTCCTTCAGATATTGTATTAATTCCTCTTAAAACATTCGCTTATTTTATGAGCACAAGTACTTCTATTATTTCTTTGAGAACTATATGAACTGTTTGTCATTCTGGAATCAAAGTGAGAAATCCAAATTTATAACCGTTGTTTTTTTTTTTTCCCTCCCCCTTTGGGACAGTCTCACTCAGTCACCCTGTGGTTGAGTGCTGTGGTGTCATAGCTCACAGTAACCTCAAACTCTTGGGTTCAAGTGATCCTCTTGCCTCAGCCTCCCAAGCATCTGGGAATACTGGTGTCCCTCACAATGCCCAGCTATTTTTAGAAATGAGTTTTCCCTCTTGCTCACTCTGGTCTTGAACTCCTAAGCTCAAGCAGTGCATCTGCCTTGGCTTGCCGGAGTGCTAGGATTACAGGCATGAGCTACCATGCCTGGCCTACAATTGGGATGTAATTTATATTGAGTGGCATTTCATGCTCAAGAATATTTTTTCCTCATACAGAATTAGGATCACATACATTTTATCTTTTTGTTTTCATATCAATTTTTTTTTTTAAGACAGGGTTTTGTTCTGTTGCCCAGGCTTAGAGCGCATCACATCATATCATAACTGAACTGCAACCTCAAACTCCTGGCCTCAAGTAATCCTCCTGCCTCAGCCTCCTGAGAAGCTAGGATACAGGTGCATGCCTGACTAATTTTTTAAAATATTTTTTGGAGATATTGCTCAGGATAGTCACAAATTCCTAGCCTCAAATGATCTTCCCCCTCTTGGCCTCCTAAAGAGTTGGATTACAGCCATGAGCTTCCATGCCTGTCCTGTCTTTTAATTTTTCATTTATATGTTCTTTTAAAGTATTTTCCCCCTTCAGGAGAAAATATAAATTTACTTCTTCTTCTCTGGGACTTCATTTTTCTATTTTTTTCTTCCAGAATATTGTAGGGGTACATAATGTTTTGGTCACATAATTTGCTTTTATATATTTAAAGTCAGAGTTATAGGTGTGTCTTTCCTCTAGAGAGTATGCAGTGAACCTGTTGGTTGGGGATCTCCCCACCCCCATACTTGCATTTTAGTGAGATTTGCTTACATATGAGCATGTGGGTGCTGATGAACCAGCTCCAGTTTAGTGTGGAGTGCATGTGATCTTTGTTTTTCCATTCTTGGCTGTTAAATGTGCATTTTTGATTGGTTATATTTTCATATGGATATAACAATTTATTTGTTCTATTTCCGAGTCATTGAAACTTATCGATTGTTCTGATATTTTGCTATTATAAATACTATTTAAAGAATGAATTTTCATCCTGTGAATCTATTATCAACTTATTTAAACTTTTTTCCAAATTATTTAAACTTTTGATATTTCTCATGATTAAAGTTCAGTTTTTTAGCTATTTGCATTTTATGTTTGTAAATTCTAGTACATTTTCTTTGCCCAGTTTTACAGTAGGATCATCTTTTTTTAATGTTTATAAATTGGGGTTATGTGTTAAACATACTAACCTTTTGGTTTTCATCAGTGAGTAATTTAAAGTTAAACCAGTATGGTATATATATTTAGTTGTCAGTCAGAAAATTACTCAGTTTTTCTTAATTGGATACCTGAGAGCGTAAGTATAATATATTGTTTGCTATGAGTTCTTTTGAAGACTTACATATTTTAATAACATAAAATGTAACTTAGAACTATGCCCTAAGGGACCGTGCTTTCTAAACTTAAGTAATCTTAGAAATTACCTACATAATTATCTTGAAACGTAGTGAGACCTGAGATTCTACATTTCAAGCAAGCTGTCAGGCAATGGACATGCTTTGGTCAGTGGACCATATTTTGAGTAACAGATTATAGAGGGCAATGTCAGAAGTCACTTAAAGGTCATTGTAGCATTTAGCCTTTATACAGCTATATTTGAATAACTGAAGATGTTTTTATGTTCTTTTGATGAGTAGGGAGAAGGCAACTATATCTACTTTTGTAAATGAGAAGAGTATTTAAAAAATAGATACTTTCTTTCCTGCTCATTTATTTGTAATTTATTATCTAGATCATGGAGATTTACTTGGTAGCTGTCCAGAAGATGAGGCTTTCACTCCAAGCGATGAGTGCATGGATGGGATATTGGATGAGTCTTTACTGGAAACCTGTCCTATTCAGTCACCATTACAAGTTTTTGCAGGAATGGGTGGACTGGCTCTTATTGCAGAAAGACTACCCATGCTATATCCAGAAGTAATTCAGCAGGTAAGAAAGTATTTTCTAATTTACTGTGTCATTCAAGAAAGCCCTCCTGTGCTCTGGGTTTTTCTTGACTTTCTGCCTGCCCTTACAAGCCATCTTCCCTGTGTGAATCTGTGTCTGCATCTCTCTTCTTTGACTTAGGGCTCCCCAGGCCAATATTTCTTCATCTTGCCTTGATTTTATCTCCAAAGACACTATTTCTAATATACTCATAGGTATTAGGGATTAGGACTTGAACATATCTTTTAGTGGGCAATTCAGCCCATAATAATACCTGTTTAGGAAGTGGTTATTGCTTGCCTAAAAGATTTACTATATTTTGATTTACTGTTATTTTTATTTTTCTCTGTTAAGGAAAAATGTTTAGCAGAGAAAAATAAGAATAATATTAAATCAAAGGTAATGACATAGACAAAAGTGTGAAGCAGAAAAGATACCAACATTCTCAAGATCATCATTGCTCAGTGAAAATGATTTTTCTGATTCAGTATTCATTGTGGTTTATTATATTGATTGGTGTACCTGGAGGTGGGGTGCTGCTAATACATACGTGAAAATGTGAGTAGTTGGCAGAGTGTGGAAGAATTTTAAGTAGCATGATAAAAATTTGTCTTTTCAATTGTCTTAAACAGATTGTTAGTTAAAATATGGATGAGAAAGCCTCTGTCAGGGAGGGCTTCAAAGGAAGTGAGGGTCATAGAAGAGAAAACCTCCACGGTCTTAGAGAATACCTAGATTGTTACAAGCAGACTTGGTAGAAATGTGGATGTGAAAATTTCTGACAATGAGGCTTAGGAGGAAATGATGTACATTTTATTGGAAGCGGGAGGAAAGCAGATCTTTGTCATGTAGTGGCAGAAACCTTAGCTCGTTTGTGTACTGCAAGTGGAAAGTAGCCCTTCTAAGTGCTGAATTTGTATATGTAGCTGAGATTTCCACAAGGAGTGGTGAAAATACATCCTATTATCTTCTCACTGCTTCTAGTAAAATGTGTGAGGGAAAAAGCAAATTTGGAATACCTTTTATATGAAAGCTAAAACTTAGTAACAGCCTAAGAATACGGGGAGGGGGGAATGGGTGGAGGGAGGGGGATTGGAGGGATCACTTCTGTGGTTTATCTTATAAGGGTACAAGTGAACCTTTCTAAGAGTAGAATATGAACGTTTTGGCACAATAACTAGGTAAATGACATGAAGACTTTGTTAACCAGTTTGATGAAATGTTTCAAATTGTATGTGAAAACATCACACTGTACCCCAGAAGTGCATTAATGTACATAGTTAGCATTCAATTAAAAATAAATAAATAAATAAAGAGGCAAAAAAAAAAAAGACAAATTTGAAGGAGGAGTTAACAAGCAAGCAACCCTTGACAGACAGGGAAATTACCTACACACATTGCCAGAGATGCTAATATTAGAGATGCACTACCAGAAAAGCATGCTCTGAGGTGAAGCCAGTGTTGTGGCTGGGCTTCCTTTTGCCTCATGTTGTAGAATTTAAAATAGGTTACTTCTCTTATTTGTGTTTTAGACATTAATCAAAATGAACACATTCTTAATAGAGTCCTTTCTTTGAGGAATTAAACTGTTTCATCTGTGCCTATCAGATATATAAATCTTTGTTTTAATTGAGAAAGTATGTTTTTTATACCTTTTTAATTCTGACACTTGTATCGTGAAAATAATACATACAAGTGTGTAATGTATATGTAAATGTAGAGTTTTCAGAATTAAATCCGCCAGTACAAATATCCTAAAGCAATGCTGCTTCCATAATCACACTTCCAGCATTCATGTAAATAACCATTGCTATTCTTTATAGTTTGCTGCTTTTGCTGAACCTCTATCCTGAAATTAATGTTTGTTGATGCCTGAAACTGTAGTACTCTGATTTTTACTGCTCTAATATACCATATTGTATAACTATTTCAATGTAGACTAGCGTGTTCATTGTTTAGAATTATTGGCTGTAATGAAAAAAGGTGTTCTGAAGAATTGTACACATGTCATAGTATAAGACTTGTACGTTGTTGGCAGTATGATGGGTGAGTGGGAGTTGGTATGTAATAGTGGTTAATTTGTTCTTTTATGATTTTCCTGAGGTTAAGGATCACACTTCTTATTAAAGAGTTTGCATATTATAAATCAAGAGCTTTTTGTTTTTACTTTCTTTTTGCTTTTAATGTACTCATTTTGTGACATCATTTAAAATAATCTTTAAGAAAATTGAATGATGACAAGAAGGTAAGGTTCCAGCTGTGTAACAAACTACCATTCGTTATCATGCAGGGACTTCAGTGCTTTCTGTGCAGCATAAAATAATGAATGTAAAAGCACTTTAGAAATCCACCTGAAAATGGTTATTGGAATGGATTAAGTGAAAAGTGCTTTGAATTCTTGAATTCACATGTTTTTACAGTTAGGCTGTTTCATAGTCTATGATTCTTGCCTAAACTTCTGTAATCAAAATCTGGCTGACATCAGAATTACAACTGATTTATTCAGTGTACAAATGCATCTGGTGTAGATGTAGATCTGTTCAAGAATTTCATTTTTTTACCCTTGCTAGGAATGATCTTCATACATGTGACTTAATATCCTCATATTATATCCTCATATATGTAGGATATTTGACTCTCTATATATATATCCTCATATCCTCATATATATAGGATATTTGACTCTATAGGGTGATTTTTAAATGAATGGTGTGATAACTCTGCCATTAGCTTACTATTCATTTAATTATATGTTTGAGTGGAGAATTTCAAATTAATCTTTAGTGACATGTATTATATATGGCCAATCAAGACAAACAGAAGATTTCTAAACAAGATGGAAAAGTTCCTTTGACATCCATGCTTAGTATTGGAGACTTATTAAGATTAAATTTTAGATATGCCTTTATTCCTAAGTGCAAAGACCTTAAATAACCACAATTATTCAAATAAATAACCATAGTTATTTATTTTAACCATTTAAAATCAGAAGTTCACATTGACACCGTACTGTGAGCTGGCAATCTTAATCACGTTTTGCCAATTTTCTGATGTTCCTTAGAGCCAATAGAAAAAATCAGTTTTCTTTTACATGATTTTGAGGGTGGTGGTTTAGGTTCCAAGTTAGGATATTGCATTTTGTTTTCTCTGTGGTTTCCTATAATTTGTAACAATATTCTGCTGTCTATATTTGTCTGATGGCTTGGCATTTTTGAAAACACTGGGAAATTATGTCTATGTGTGCACTCAAACATACAGGGATCATTATGAAAGTTTTGAGATATAAAAAAATTAAGAAAAGTAAACTCTCCCCAGCTGGAAACACATGAATCCCTTCCAGCAACACCCATAAGCCAAGCAAGTTGAAACTTGGATGGGTGAATCAGAAAGGGCACTGTCAATTGTGTTTCTTTGAAGTAAAATAATGGGCCATAACACAGCTTGTCTCAGAACTTTCGTAGTGACCCACATATATGTGTATCATATACATAGGTATATATACTTGTATTTCTTAGATTTGTTAGCTGGTAGTGCCTACAGGTAGGCTTCCTCCAGCAACATGTGCATCCCTGTCTCCCGTATCTTTATATTAAAAGTTTAAATACAGTTTTCTACTGAAAGAAATCAGAGCTTCTTTGAGAAATTCTGGGATTGGAGCTGGGAAGCTACAAAATTAACCTAGAATGCCTTGCTCTTCTAGAAAGCAAAGAAATGATGGAGACATGTTAAAAGGATCCTACCTTAAAGACATGCAGGATCCTACCTTAAGGGGATTCCAGGGACCCAATCTAGGTCCACTTAAATATCAAAATAAATAATGGTAGGAACAAAGTATAACAAATGAATAAAATTAGAGGCCAGGCTCAGCGCTTGTGGCTCAAGCGGCTAAGGCACCAGCCACATACACCTGAGCTTGCAGGTTTAAATCCAGCCCGCGCCCACCAAACAACAATGATGGCTGCAACAAAAAGATAGCCTGGTGTTGTGATGGGTGCCGCTGCTTGGGAGGTGGAGGCAGGAGAATTGCTTGAGCCCAGGATTTGAAGGTTGCTGTGAGATGTCATGTCACAGCATGCTACCCAGGGCAACAGCTTAAGACTCTGTTTCAAAAAAAAAAAAATTAGAAGCCATATGATAAATGAATGAATGAAGAAATAGATGGTGAAGAAGGGAGTATTTTTCCTTGTAGTTCTATGTCATGTAAAAATATGAAAGGAATGATAGAACTTGAAGTTACCCTTTGGTAACTACCATTGCAATTAGTTTTTCAGACAAGAATGATAAAAGTATAATATTAGCCAGGCACAATGGCTTATGCCTAGCAGTTTGGGAGATTGAAATGGGAGAATCACTTGTGAGGCCAGGAGTTTGAGATTAGCCTGGGCAGCATAGCGGAACCCTGTTTCTACAAAAAAATTGAAAAAATTACCCAGGTGTTGTGGCGTGTGCCTGTAGTCCCAGCTACTTGAGAGGCTGAGACAAGAGGATCACTTGAGCCCAGGAGTTTGAGCTTACAGTGAGCTGTGGCTGTACCACTGGACTCCAGCCTGTGCAACAGAACAAGAACCCATCTCAACTAAATAAAATGAAACATAAGTAAAAAGTACAATATGAATGTATCAAAGTTTGGTGAGAAGGAAGCTAACTAAACAGTGTTGAAGAATTTGCCTACAGATATTAACTAATTATAAAGGGGAACATAATGAGCGTAACCTAAAGGTAGTTGGCAGACACTGTCATACCCGTGACATCATGTGCTTCCTGATGTTTACAAGCTTGGTTTTTAAAGCAAGTCTTTTTATTAAATCTGTATATTCCTATGTTTTAGAGAAATCAATGAAGTCAAGTCTTTAATTTGAACCTGATAGTGAAACATGTAAATAACCAAGCAAACACTCTTTTTTCTTTAGGTAAGCGCTCCAGTTGTAACATCTACCACTCAGGAAAAGCCAAAGGATAGCGATCAGTTTGAGTGGGTGACAATTGAACAGTCAGGGGAATTAGTTTATGAAGCACCAGAAACAATTGCAGCTGAACCTCCGCCCATCAAGTCAGCGGTACAGACCATGTCTCCCATACCTGCTCACTCTCTGGCTGCTTTTGGATTATTTCTTCGTCTTCCGGGATATGCCGAAGTGCTACTCAAAGAGAGAAAACATGCCCAGTGCCTTCTTCGATTGGTATTGGGAGTGACAGATGATGGAGAAGGAAGTAAGTGTTTAGTGTTATTAATTCTCCACATATATGTGTAGGTTGCATAAAGTTGTCCAGATCATTGCCTGTTATTCATCACTTATTTCTTTCATAATTAAGCTATTTAGGTGATTTGTTGTTGGCAGCTCAGTTCCAGTATTAGGCCTAACAAAACCTAAAGAAGGCTCGGTGCCTGTGGCTCAAGCGGCTAAGGCGCCAGCCATGTACACCTAAGGTGGCGGGTTCGAATCCCCAGCCCGGGCCCGCCAAACAACAATGATGGCTGCAACCAAAAAATGGCCGGGCGTTGTGGTGGGCGCCTGTGATCCCAGCTACTTGGGAGGCTGAGGCAGGAGACGCTTGAGCCCAGGAGTTGGAGGTTGCTGTGAGCTGTGATGCCATGGCACTCTACCCAGGGGGATAGCTTGAGGTTCCGTCTCAAAAAAAAAAACAAAACCTAAAGAACCTTCATTTTCACTTTTATATTCATTCGTAAAGTATTTACTGAATGCTTACAAAACTACTGGGCATCAGTATAGGAATTTAAACTTCAAGCAGGTATTTAAATCAAGTAGCTAATGTTCTCCAGTAATAGCCACGAGGACATAGCAAGTTATAAAAAGGATGGTATACACTTGAGTACTGTGTTTTGGAGGCTTCCAGGTGTGAGATCATTTCTTTATTACCCAGCAATGTGAAATCAGTGTCATAGTAGTTTTTGGTATGGCTTTGTAAGATAGATTAGATTTAGATTGGGATGAGTTATTTCATAAAGAAGGAACGATGTGAGCAGTGTTTGGAAATTTAAAATATTTGAGAAGGGGTAAGTTAGAAGGTGAAAATTTGCATAAAAGCACTAAGAGCTCATTTTAGAAAAACTGAAATTAGTAACATCATGTAAAGGCCTCATAAGAACATTGGATTTGATTTTGAAAGCAATGAAGATTTTTTTAAAATGTGTTGTACAAGTTAATGATGTGATGAGAATAGTTTTTTAGGAAAGTAAGTGTGGTAATATATAATATTCCTAGCACTCTGGGAGGCTGAGGTGGGTGAATTGCCTGAGCTTCAGAGTTCTGAGACTAGACTCTGCTAGAACGAGACCCCATTTCTAAAAATAGCCACGGTTTGTGGTGGGCACCTGTAATCCCAGCTATTTGAGGAGGTTAAAAGAGCCAACTTAAACCTGAGAGATTGAGGTTGCCGTGAGCTGTGATGCCATGGCACTGTGCTGCAGGCAACATAGTAAGACTTTGTCGGGGTGTGTGTGTGTGTGTGTGTGTATGTAGTAATATTAAAGAATATTGGAAAGCTATCGCAGTTATTTCCATTGGGTTGGTATTGTTATTTAATAGAAGGAAAGAGAGAGAAATCATAGTTAGACCAGCTTACAGTTAAATGTTCATTTGGTTTACGTCTTCTTTCTTGCTTGCTCAATGACCATACTATGAATATTATTAAGAGAATTAATTACTATTTTTAAACCTCAGGTTTTCATTAGAATTTTTTTTTCACATGGCATTTAGAAAGAATAAACTGTTAAACCCTGTACCAGAAAGTATATTTAATCTAAAAAACAGTATAAATTTATTTGTGGATCTTAAAACTCTAAAACTATCAAATATTCTAAGTACATATTTTTCTTTTGTATTTTGATAATAATGGAATCCTTCATAAATGTTGACATTAGTTTTAAAATACTCTTGCACTACTTGTTACTAAATTAACAGGTTCTCCTTACTAGCCGTACATAGTCTTGGTTGTTCGATTCATGTATAAATTGTACTTACAGTCACCTCTGAGTTTACATGGGGAATTGGTTTTAGGTCCACCTGCATATACCAAAATGTGGAACCATTTATATGAAAAATCAGCCTTCTGTGTATGTGGGTTTCATATGCCACAAGTGCTCTGTTGCCTGTCATGTTTGGTTGAAAAAAAGAATCACATATAAGTGGACCCACATAGATCCTTGTGATTCAAGGTTCAACTGTATTTCTTTTACTAGATCAGGAATCTGTTCATCAGATCTGGCTTTTTTAAAAAGATGATAGAGCACTAAGAAGCATTGCGTTTTTTAAATTTATATAATATTAGTAGTTAATATTTATGGGGTACATGTGATATTTTGATTCAGACATGCAATGTGTAATGTAATGAGAACTCTTGTTGTATTTTAACAAGCTATTACCAGACAAATAATTGATGTAACTCTAAATAGAAGAGGAAAAAGAATTGTCTTTATTCCATTTCAGGCTATTTTTAGTGACTATACAATACAATGTTTATTAAAAAGGCATAATTATGGCTCAGGACCTGTGGCTCAAGCGGCTAAGGCGCCAGCCACATATACCTGAGCTGGTGGGTTCTAATCCAGCCCGGCACACCAATCAACAATGATGTCTGCAACCAAAAAAAAAAAACATAGCCAGGCACCTGTAGTCCCAGGTACTTGGGAGGCAGAGGCAGGAGAATTGCTTGAGCCCAGGAATTAGAGGTTGCTGTGAGCTGTGATGCCATGACACTCTACCCAGGGCGACAAATTGAGGCTCTGTCTCAAAAAAAAAAAAAAAAAAAGGCATAATTATAACATCTCTTAATGTAAATAGCTGTCTCATCCACCATTCATGCATTTAACACTCCTTTCTGGCTAGAATATAGTAGAAAAGTGTTGTGAAAAAAATACATAGCTCATGGTTAAGCAAGGCAAACAGTTAATTTCTTAGAAGTTAATAAACTTTTAGTGCTTCTTTTTTCATGTTTAGGTTTTATTTTAAATTCTACTTTGTAATAACATATATAGAGAGCATCGATATACTCTTACAGCTGTTAATTATCATGTTTATATTTAACGTTCTTTTATAGTTTATATATACTATATTTCCAGAACTTTTCCTGATACAATATGTGATTAGATTTTAAAGTATTAGTATTCTATTTGTGCTGTTTGGGTGGTTTTATAATAAATTTAATTATGTAATTTTATTATATATTACACTGTTATTAATTTATGACCCTTATTATGTTGAGAATACTCTTATTTTTAATTTTGAGTCCTCGTCTCTTTTCAATCTAGGTCATATTCTGCAATCTCCATCAGCCAATGTGCTTCCAACCCTTCCTTTCCATGTCCTTCGTAGCTTGTTTAGCAGTACACCTTTGACAACGGACGACGGTGTGCTTCTAAGGCGGATGGCCTTGGAGATTGGAGCCCTACACCTTATTCTTGTCTGTCTCTCTGCTCTGAGCCATCATGCCCCACGAGTTCCAAATGGTAGCCTCAATCAAACAGAGGTAGGTTCCATTATAATTCTTTTGGTTATGAAAACTAAATTTAATTCATAGAGTACATAATAAAGTTCTTTTCTAAAGTAATTAGTATTTAAGAGACTAGGATTTTCTATTTTTATACCTAAAAGGATATTTGAAAGAGTACTGTAAATTAATTGCTTTCTCTATTTAGGCATAAAACTATAGATTAACTCATCTACTTGAAAAACAGAAAAGATTTAGGAGCATTAAAACTTCCCCGTTTACAGAGATATGCTGAGTTTATGCTGCATCCTTCTCCCTTTCCTTCATCGCACTGTAGAGAATAATACTGTGGAATGGGAGGTCCTAACCAGGACAGTAAAACAGAAAAAGTTCCTCATTATTTCCATATGATTTGATTATGATTAAAATAAAAACACTTTTTATTTTAATAAGGTATTTTGGGCCAGGTGCAGTGGCTCATGCCTGTAATCCCAGCACTTTTGGAGGTCGAGCTGGGCAGATTGCCTGAGTTCATGAGTTGAAGACTAGCCTGAGCTAGACCGAGACTCCATCTCTAAAGATAGCTGGGTGATGTGGCAGGTGCTTGTAGTCCCAGCTACCTGGGAGGCTGAGGAAAGAGAATTGGTTGAGCCCGAGAGTCTGAGGTTGCTGTGAGCTATGACGACAGGGCACTCTACTGGGGGCAACAAAGTGAAACTCTGTTTTAAAAAAAAAAAAAATTTTTTTTAACCTAGTATGTCCAAAAAATTTAAATCCTTAATGATTTAAAATTGAGATGTTTTACATATTCTTTTCATACTGAGTCTTTGAAAACCAGTGTATATCTCATAGTCTGTCTCAATTCAGACTAGCAATACTTCAAATGCTTAATTGCCACATAGAGCTAGGAGTTACTTTATAGACAGTACAACTCTAAAGTTCTGTGCAAACTGAGTGTACTTGGCGTTTCTCCATTAAACAGATGAGACAGACCCATCAGTTTGTGGCATTTCTGTTTATTTCCCCTAAGCCTCTGTATCCACCAATCAAGGTCTTGAAAACAATTGTGAAGACATATGATGAGGTCCAAAGAGAGAGCATTCTCTTTAGATGCCAGACCTAGACAACCCTAAACGGATTCCTAACTTGCTGTGAATAAGCTTTAGCAGCAGTCAGATCCACAGGGCCTCACTGGCACATTTGACCCAGGGTGTCTCCAGATTGTTCTCTAGCCAGCCGACAACTGCTAGGAAGACTTGATGATTGACCAGAGTGACAGCATCCTCACAGGGCAGCCTGGCGAGAGGGCGCCTAGCCCTGCTACTCTGGTTCTAGTTGGGGCTGGGTACCCCTTGCTGTTTGGGACTAAAAGTGGCTGAACATACGTGGTGCAATACCTTCTTGTGTTGGATCAAAGAATCGCGTGAGAGAAAAATATTGAGAAAATCTTATTAACTAAACATTCCACAAACTAGAAAAAGGCCATCTAAAATACCTGTGTAAGTAAAAAACAGAGATAATACCTGGGAGGAGAATTTGAAATCCTCAGAGTTCAATCCCCTCACTGAACTGAGAACCAGAGGCCCAGAGAAGGCTATGATTTGCCCACTGTCTTTCAGCCAACCCTTAGAGACTGTGATGAGTCCTGCATCCTATCTACTGCCTCCAGTGTCTCCACTAATTTGCAGATATTTAAATGGGGGACATTGTACCATCATCAAGGTACTCCTGATGTACCTTCAGAGAATGACATCCCTGAGAAGATTGGTCATGATTTAAGGGGTCAGCTGCCCTGAATAGGCAACTGCCTTGCTAGGGCATAGTGCCCTGATCCTGCCACCTAGAATCCAGGGCAAGGGATACTACTGGAATGGTTCTTTTGCCAACTCCACATCTTCCAGAGCCGGGCCTGGGTCAGGCTGTCCTGGCCCCACAGCTGTGACCTACTTCCTAACTACAGGCCGTGCCAGGGTGAAGCCACACACATGACATCGACTCAGGGATTGTTAGAAAACTGGTGGCGAGTCGTGTCTCAAAGGCACTTGGGCTGTAGTTTAGCACCTCAAGTGCCAAGATAACTTCCGACCTTCTTTCTGGCTGGGTGTGGGCTTCCCAGAATGGCATGGGACATTCCGTCCTGTCTCCATGCGTGGCACCCACTCTTTGGGCTCTGGCATTGAATGGCTCCAGTTCTCTGTGGGCTGCTGGTGACCCCCATCTGACATCTGGAATTTGCTGTGGTTCCCTGGATGGGAGGACTTTTTAGCACACTGGCAGGTCCACAACCCCGCTACCTCTTCCTCACTTCATAACTGCCCCACTGCTTTTATGACAAATAGAAGGTATTAGGAAAACATTTAAGTACCTTGAAGCTTTGCTGGGCCCAGGCTGCCACACCAGAGAGGCCCCACTTCATTCTAGAGCAGCAGTTCTCAACCTGTGGGTTGTGACCCACAGGAATTGTATTAAAGGGCCACAGCATTAGGAAGGTTGAGAACCACTGTTCCAGAGCTGTGTGTAGGCCAGAAAAATTAAAAAAAAAAATGAATGGCATTGTATTCAAGATATATGTCGTCAATATATAAAAATCAATTATTTCTAATTGATGAAATGAGCTTTGTAAAGATATCTTTTAGAATAGCATCAAACCCAGAAAATATCTATGAATTAATGTGAAAAAAAATCTATAAGATCTTTTCATAAATGTATGAAATGTTTTAAAAAGACAATTCTTATTTTACTGTCTGTGCTTGTGTTTATCTTCCATGGGTTAATAAATGCAGTAAGTATTATATCCTGCTAGATCAGTTCTTGAATTTGATGCAATTTCAGGTTCATTTTGGAAGTAGTTGACAAGCCTGTTGTAAGATTCATATAGATGTGGGAAAGGGTCAGGAATAGCTGAGGCAGATTCAAAGAACACCACCATATCTAGCCTACTGATAACACTGTATTGTTAAACTATAGTGCCATACCAGGATGGATAGAAGTCTAACAAACAATAGAGAATCAAACCCACATGTATATGATTCCCTGATACATGACGTGACTGTGCAACATGATGAATTAAGTGTGGTCTTAGTAATAAATAGTGATGGGTCAATTTGATATTCAGGTGGGAAAACCTATCTTTAATCTCTTCTGTGCTCTAAATGCACAATTACTCATAAGTCAGTGATAGTTTTTTTTTTTTTTTGGAGACAGAGTCTCACTGTGTCGCCCTCGGTAGAGTGCTGTGGCATCATAGCTCACAGCAACCTCAAACTCTTGGGCTTAAGCGATTCTTTTGCCTCAGCCTCTCGAGTAGCTGGGAGTACAGGCACCCACCACAATGCCCAGCTGTTTTCTTGTTGCAGTTGTCATTGTTGTTTCACTGGCCTGGGCCAAGTTTGAACCTACCAGCCTCGGGGTTGTGGCCAGTGCCCTTCCCACTGAGCTATGGGCACCAAGCCACGAATAATAGTTATTAAAAGAAAAAGAAAAAAGGGGCTCGGTACCAGCCACATAAACCTGAGCTGGCGGGTTCGAATCCCAGCCCGGCCCGCCAAACAACAGTGAGGGCTGCAACCAAAAAATAGCCGGGCGTTGTGGTGGGGCCTGTGGTCCCAGCTACTTGGGAGGCGGAGGCAGGAGACTTGCTTGAGCCCAGGAGTTGGAGGTTGCTGTAAGCTGTGATGCTCACAGGGGGACAGCTTGAGGCTCTGTCTCAGAAAAAAAAAAAAGAAGGCACTAAACCATAAGTAAAAAAACTGCATTAAGATTAAGAGCCTCTTTTCATCAAAAATACTATTAGATTGAAAAGGCAGGCCAAAGGGCCTGGAGCAATGGCTAATGCCGGTAATCCTAGCACTCTGGGAGGCTTGAGCCCAAGAGTTTGAGGTTGCTGTCGTCTCTGACACCACAGCACTCTACCCAGGTCTATGAAGTTAAGACTTCCTCTCACAAAAATAAAGAAGAAAGGAAAGGTAAGCCACAGAGTAAGAGCCTACTTCTCAGATAGATATAAGTAGATAGATCAGATAAAGAACTTACATCCATCCAGACCATATAAATAGCTTCAAAAACAGAAAGGCAGACAACCCAGTAGAAAAATGGGTAAAAGGCTTGAGTGGGCACTGTGCAAAAAGCTGTCTAACTTTCTAAAAATGTGAAAAGGTGGTCTTCATTATTTTTAAGAAAAGTACAAATCAAAACTTTAGCTCTGCGCCTGTGGCTCAAGCCGCTAAGGCGCCAGCCACATACACCTAAGATGGCGGGTTTGAATCCAGCCTGGGCCTGCCAAATGACAATGATGGCTGCAACCAAAAAATGGCCGGGTGTTGTGGCGGGCACCTGTGGTCCCAGCTACTTGGGAGACTGAGGCAGGAGACTCACTTGAGCCCAGGAGTTGGAGGTTGCTGTGAGCTGTAATGCCACAGCACTCTACCCAGGGGGACAGCTTGAGGCTCTGCCTAAAAAAAAAAAAACAAAAAAAGAAAAGTACAAATCAAAACTTTTAACACACTAAGAGTATAGACCTGCCAGAATGTCTAAAATTTCAAAAAGCAACAATACCAAATGTTGGGCCCATCATCGTTTATAATAATATAAAAACAATAGAGTAGATAAATAAATTGTGGTCGACGATATAATGGAATACTACTGTAAGGTAATGAAAGCAAACAACTACAGTCATCTACACATGACAGTATTGATGACGCTCACAAGTATAGCTGAGATAGACATGATGTCGTACACACAGAATGGTTCTCTTGATGTAAGGTTGAAAAATTAAACAGAACCAAACTACAGTGAATGGAGTCTTCATGTTTACGTGATACAATTATAAAGAAAATTAAGGAAACGAAGTGGTTGGGTAGGCAGGGAGGGATCCCAGGTGGTAAAAGTTGAGGATTTGTTTTTTGTTTTTAAAAAAAAATAAAAGGAAAAGAAAATTAAGGAAACAATAATCATAAAAATCAGGATTATAATTAGCTTCTAGAGGGATTTAAGGGTATGTAGAATAGGATATGGAATGGGGGGAATTGCTGGGGTGTGATGTTCTAATTTTTTCCTTTAGTGGTTGAATAGATATTTGCATTATATTAATTCATTAAACATTACAAGTTTGTTCTGTGCTCTTTTTGTTTTTTTGTTTTTTTTAGAGACAGAGTCTCACTATGTTGCAGAGACAGAGTCTCACTATGTTGCCCTTGGTAGAGTGTCATGGCATCACAGCTCACAGCAGCCTCCAACTCCTGGGCTTAGGTGATTCTCTTGCCTCAGCCTCCCGAGTAGCTGAGACTACAGGCTCCCACCACAATGCCTGGCTATTTTTTTGTTGCAATTTGGCCGGCGCCAGGTTTGAACCCACCGCCCTCAGTATACGGGGCCAGTGCCCTACTCACTGAGCCATAGGCGCCGCCCTGATTTGTTTAGCAGCTTATCTACTAACATATGAAAGTTGGAATTTTGCAGTCATAGACCCATAATACTATGTGTGTATTACATGTGAATTTATAAAACTACTGTTTCTTCATAATATTTTTCTTTAGAAAATACTTACATTAATAGAAACAATAAGAACTGGTGTTGCTTGTGAGTTGTTTTTTTTTTAACACATACATGTATTTATTAGGTTTCCACTTTTTGCCTTCACAAAATTGAAAAAGCTTAATTTTAATAGCAGTAACAATGTTTAAGATAAGGACTGGAAACAAAAGCCTCATAAAGAACGAATGAAGATAAATACATTCAGAAAAGAAATTGGACCATTGCTGCATTGAAATATTAAATTATAGGCTCGATGCCTGTGGCTCAAGCGGCTAAGGCGCCAGCCACATACACCTAAGTTGGCGGGTTCCAATCCAGCCCGGGCCCGCCAAACAACTACGACAGCTGCAACCAAAAAAAAAAAAAAAAAAAAAAATAGCCGGGCATTGTGGCGGGCACCTATGGTCCCAGCTACTTGGGAGGCTGAGGCAGGAGACTCACTTGAGCCCAGGAGTTGGAGGTTGCTGTGAGCTGTGATGCCATAGCACTCTACCCAGGGGGACAGCTTGAGGCTCTGTCTCAAAAAAAAAATATTAAATAATAATAATGCAAAGAAAGTAACATTCACATTGTCAAATAAGAATATGTCTATTATAGAATGCTTTGACTCTGAGGTTAGTATGGATTCATCAGTTAACTTCTTATTTTTTTTCCAAAGTCTCAAAAAATAGACAACTAATATTTATAAATAAAAGTAAAAGATAATTTCAAAAAACAGATCATGCCAAATCTTATAGACAATAGAAAAAGAAGAAATACTTCAAAATCATTCTATTTAATCTATATACACCTGATATTAAAATTGGAAAA